>MJUU01036890.1:49857-61214 GCA_002080025.1 Modiolus philippinarum | reverse complement strand
ATTAAAATTTTCAAAAATATTGCAGAGCCTAGCAATATCCGACTTTAAATACACCTTCCCCGTTTTATCTGGGAATTAGTCCCAGGTTTTATGCACCCCCTTTTCATATTTTTTGTGCTACATTCTATTTGAAACCGGTTAATAACTTCCGTAATTTCATACCTATTCCGCATCGAGACACACACACTGAATATTGTCCTGGGGCGGAGTTACCTGAAAGACTATGGTGCAGATGTGGTTAATTGACGATCAAGAGGGCGATCAAAGAGCACCTCATCACCGAGTTCCGCCTCAATATTTAACTCTGCAGGATTTGCAAAAGCTTGGAGTTTTGTATTGGCAGGCAAGTGCAAAATACGCATATGTTTACTTTCAGAATTGTGAACAATGCAATATTGTTCCAAGCGCGATAACTCTAAATCAATATTTTGATATTTATTTTTCTGTATTTTAGATTGATACAACAAAATCACAAGAACTCGATAAAATTAAAGAAGAAAGGGGCTACTCGTTCGAAGATACGATAGAATGCAGTAGAGAAACGCTCCCAAATTATGACGAAAAGGTAAATAAAATTAAAACGGAACCTTTTTTCTTCGTTTGTAACATTATTTTATTGATAAGAAAACCCGGTAAGATAACAAAATCAAACAAAAAAAAGTATGACTTTTTAGTACAATTGAAATCCGTCCCAACAAAGTTGATAATTTACGGAAAGTGATATGGGACTTGGAAATAAACACCGTCCCTTTTATAACTACTGATCTCCTTAGAAACGTTTTCAACTTGAAAATAAAAATCAAAGAATGCAAGTAAGTAAACCGTCAAAGGTTTTGAGACCAAATTTAATTTAAGCAGAATTTTCTAATCACATGGTTTGTAAATTCCAGTCTAAAATTTGTCCGTAACTATATTTGATATTACTGATTATTCGGATTTCGTTTTTATGCATTTTAACATTTTTTGAAATTATGGATCTCCTTTGTTTGGGTTCGATAGTGCTGCTTATGAGGAATAAATTTCCGAAATGGCCATACAGCTCATTAATATTATTGCAGTTGGAGTTAACATATGCGTTATGGTCTTTTGTTCATTTACTCTGTATCCTTTCGCAAAATATTTAATACAGGAGTTTGTCTTTTATTGCAGTGTGGAGTTGGTAAAACAATTCCCCGTGGAAGAGATGTATGCTCTTTATTTTTCTTAGATATGGTGTACTTGTACATGAGATAATATCTCATGTCTACACTACTATCTAAATTAATGTAAATTCTAAAACCGAAGGATTAACTCCCACCATCGTAGTTTTGTCCGTAACTATATTTGATATTACTGATTATTCGGATTTCGTTTGGTTTTATGCATTTTAACATTTTTTGAAATTATGGATTTCCTTTGTTTGGGTTCTAGTGCTGATGATGAGGAATAAATTTCCGAAATTGCCATACAGCTCATTACAATTATTGCAGTTGGAGTGAACATTATGCGTTATGGTCTCATATTCATTTACTCCATATCCTTTTGTAAAATATTCATTTTCAACTTCGTATTATATTGAAACTATCCAGGATATATTAGCACTATTTCACAGTGTCAAACAATGGAAAAGCTCATGAACACTATTGAATCAGCATGGTTTGAAATTTGTCTATGATTTAATGTTACCCACAGAAATAACTGTTACGAAAAGTCCAATACTAATTATTTATTTCAGTCCGAAACATAGTCACTGTATACCTCAACAAGACACTTAGAAACTATAAAGGGTGGAAGTCCAAAACTTTATATTATACATTTAACTATTTATGTCAAGATACTCGAAAGGTCAAGATCTGCAGAATGCTAGTAAATTAATATTTAAAAGAAATTGTTTATTTTCCTATATTCTTCTTTATATAACACTTCACCGTGGTTTATGTCATCTGTCACTTGTGACCATTCAAATGTAAAAAATCGCGGGATGCAAGTAAAGAGTTCAATTTATAATGTACTCTTGTCTCTAAAGTCACGTTACACAAATCTGTTTGGTACACTTATTTAGATCTATAAGGTCACTATATACTAGTAGTTCCATATAGATAAAATAACTGAAATAATATTGAGAAGTAAAATGAAGAAAAAGCAGTCAATTTTGCAGTACTAACACCTTCCTTCACAAGTTAAAAAGTGAAGTGTTTAAAGTTGAAATTTTAACCAGTTGATTTAAAAAATATATAAAAAGTAATTATTTTCACATAACTATACTGAACAAAAAAAGTTTAGCAACATTTTTTCCCCAGTTTTAAATTTTACGTGACAAAATTCTTAAATGCTGATACTTTCTGATCTCAACTAATGATTACCAATATTTGCTTTAAATTCTTCATTTTGTCAGGTAGGATGCACAAGACACCAATTCAAATTATAGTCCATGGACTTTTTTTTCCATTTGGCGATTTTCATTTTTTTTTACAAAGAGTACGAGAATCACCATTACATAACCAGTTCTGGTAATCAAAAACAATTTGTTCGCTTTCGTTGAATAAAAAAAAATGCATTTCTTGCATATCCAACCTTTTTCAATGTTTCCTTTTTGGGTCGAGCTTGCATAAGATAAATTCAATATTCGAACGTGTGGACAGACGTAATGCTTCTGGTTAGTCGAACTCAAATCCAGCTCCGTAATGTAAAATAAAATCTATGAATTGAGAATTAGTAACCTGAAAAATAGACTCTTTTTATTCACACCAATCGTTGCTTAACTTTTTTCTCAGTATATATGGCCTTTGTTGTGGACCATTTCCCCAATTTCACAAATATTTTTTGGTAATAATTATGGACTAAGCACACACTATATATATATAATTAATACAAAAACATTAGGAATATGATAGTCATTATCATGGATCATTTCATATCACAACTGAACAGAATCTTGATAATTCATCAGCATTTCCATCCTGTGAACTTTTGCAATATTTACTTCAAATGAATATGTTTGCAAGGCCAATGCCCATCTGAGTAGTTTTTGGTTCTTGTCTCATTCTGTTGAGCCTCATTGACATGTTAGCGGATTGCGATCAGTTTCTATGATACATTTTCTTTCTATTAAGTAATATAATACGATAAAGATAAAACAGCCTAAACTATTGCTGACAAGTAAAATAAGTTCGTTCTCCTGGTAGTAGTTTGTTATTGAAATACGTTACTGAATGTGCACTGCCGTATCTTGACTCAAATCAGCTCCAATCGAGAAGTAAATTCTATAAAGAGAGCAGCTATTTATGTATAGTCTTTCGCAGTTTGTATTTAGTATGCAGTAATGCCTAAAATGATCGCTTATCCTTCTTTGTGAGAGGAAGTGGGGGTTTCTTCATTGCAAATATTTTTTTCGGATCCGGTTTCAGTTTTTCTGATCCAAAATATGTCCTAAGCACGCAATTCCATTCGCACTTAGTATATATTTGGATGGTCGTATTAGAAGCTCTGCACTTTTTAATTTGTCTAGTGGTGCTTTCATGTGAATTAAACATTCTTTCATGAGTCTATGTAGACAACTATGTCATCAAAGTAAGCCACAACGTAGAAATCCTTCAAGCACTTTATCTATATGCAGATAATGTCCATACCAAATGGCATGAGTTTAAATTCATAAAAGCCAAAAGGTGTTACAAATCCAGATTTCTCCTTCACTTCATCTGTCAAAGGAACCTGATAATAGCCTTTAGTAAGATATCGTACTGTCCCTTTCTGTACAAAGACTTCACTGATATGACATGTATGAGGCACAGGATATCCATCAGGTGGGGATATTTTATTCAACTTGCTGTAGTCTTTACAAAGTCTTATAGAACCACCGGGTTTGTTGACAAAAACAACTAGTGAAGTTCGAACACTTTTCAGCGGTTTAATTTTGCCTTGATCTAGGATGTCATTAATTTGACGTTTAATTTTTTTTGCAACAGGTATACGGTATGGTTTCTGTGATATAGGTGCATCACTTGTTGTTCATATGTTGTGAGTAACGAATGTCCTCCTTCCCTGCTTGCTTGTAAAAACTTCAACAAAAGCTGGCACATAACTCTTTTAGCTGATTTCTTCATTGTTTATTTAGTGTTTGATCTAAAACTAAATCTATACAGTGTCCCTGTGTAATCGTTGGGGTAAATTTGTTTAATATTTTTCTCAATTTCTTCTTGTCCACTAACGCTTAGTAAGACAGCATGGTCTTACTTTTTCAGCAAATTAATATGATATGTTTCAATGCCTCTGAGACTCCAGCATGCCCAACATTGACAATGTAATTAACATCATTTAGTCTGTTTACTACTCTGAACGGACATTTGATTCTTGCTATCTCGGTACTTCATCTCCTGTGCTGAATCTCTTATCTATACTTGATTTTTCATACCAAGTTTTAATTTGTGTTTTCCGATGGTTTGAATTGACAAAAAAAAGGATATGGAGTAAATGCACACGAGACAAGGTATCTACAAATAAATGGTAAAAACCAAGTAATGAAATGCTTTTCTTGTTGTTCTTCATCTTGAAGTCACCATGAGGACTTCAACAATGAGCTTTTCTTATACCTGACGTCTGCGAAACACATATCGGTAATTTTCCAATTAAAATGTTTTTTGAACAGTTTCAAAGCTGTCCACATCTGCTTGCTTTCTGCAATTTCTAAGTGTTTTATCTTCCTTTTTCAATATGGACAATATTTCTGCATTAACCATGCTAATGTCTTCAGTAGCAGGAATCGGATCTTTTCTGACTTCAGTTTGCCATTCATTTACATTTTTGCCACAGTGATAGTCTCCTTTGTTTCACTGTAACGTTTACTATTTTCACTGAACCAGTTGCGGTATGAAAGTTCCCGCTGTTCAAATTTCTCTCTCTGCCGAACTGTGACCTGGTAACAACTTGTTTTCTATTAATCACATCCATGCCTAATAATGCATCTGCCATTAAATCCGGTCCAAGTACTCCTTGTTCACGTCCTCGTCAATATAGCTTAAAAAGCTAGCTTACTAGTAAACAGTTGTCCAATTTGATTCTTTCCAACCAACACACAACTTTTATAAACTCAGATGTCTTGAAGCAATGTCATTGAAGCACCAGTATCCTTTACGAATGAAATTTCCCGATCATTAATTTTCCCTGGAATATGTGTAAATCCATCATGAATGTTTACAAAGATTGAAACTAAGTTGACTTTTCCTGGACATTTTCTATATTGTCCCCATTGTTTTCATTTGAAACGCAGAGAATAATCCTTTTGTTCATTAAATTTAGGAATTTCATATCCTTTTAGTTTAATGCTGTTATTATTATACTAATTATTGTGTAAGTTTCCTTTGGCTGGTAATGTTTCGGACAACTTTTACAAATGTGGTCATATAATCATCGGCTGGCTCTACAACAGAGCCGTTTCCTCAATTTCCCATATTTACTGAGCCTGTAAGGGTTGCATTGCTTAATTCAAGAAAAAAATCTCCCTCTGAAGACACTCCATTGGATCTCTATCCCTTACGTATTTAGTTATCCTAGCCATTAGTGCACGTTCTGTCTCATTTGTTACATTTCTGGTGTAAACTAAACCCGTGAGATACTCATTGAGCCTTTTACCATATTTGTCAATTAAAGCACGTTAGAGTTCATCATATGAAGTTGAATTAGGCTTGTTTTGATGCATGTCTTGCTTTTCATTGATTAAACTTCCTTACTGGAGACGTCATAAAGTTGAATTCGATTAAGATTGATCGACAAATGCATCGAATTCTGATAGAAATGACATATCATCATGCTTTGGATCAAATAGGTTAAGTTTACTTTAAATTCTGCTAGTTAATTTTTGTCAAATTCAGTACGTTGGAGTTTTATCTTTCTTTTTTCTACTGTGAGTTTTCCCATTTCTTATGTCTATCTCTTTCTACTTGTATTCTTTAACGCTCTAATTGATAATCCTCTTTGTTAGTGTAGGCCTTTCTTCTGGTTTTCCTAGTTGATAAGACTTAGGCGGAGGCATTAATTCTTATAATTGTGATGTGTATTTACTTTGTTTTAAGTGGCCGTTTTGGCCTGTTCTTTGCTATTGAGCCATCTGCATGTATTTCTGATGTTTCACCTTCCAATTGAATAATATCAGCGATAGCCATGCTTGTAATATATAAATATCATATAGCTGGGAGGGTGACAGAGCAGATTGTTACCCAGAGAAAACATTGTCAACCGATGCGAAGCAGATGTTGACAATGTTTTTCGAGGGGTAACAATCTGCTCTGTCAGCCTCCCAGCTATATGTTATTATACTGAATGCTTCTTTGATTAATCATTTATTGAAAATCATTGGACCATGAACAGAGGGTAACAGTGCAAAAATTGTCACCCTCTCAGCCATATGACAATTTTAATGAATGTTACCCTGGCAGCTTTTATAAAAAAATCTTGCATATGATAGATTGAATTGTCAAATTAATTTTTGTTAAGGAAAAATCTTCTAAAGTATAATAAAGTTTTATTATTTCCAACCGTGCTTCATTCTAAATGCACAACTGTCAAAAATAACTGAATATTTGTTCGTCAAATCTTTTATTCGCTACCTCTAGGTAAATACACAAAATATACTGATAAGAAAAGTCCAATGCTGAGTATTTTTGCAGAGCCTAACAAAGTAAACATAACATGTAAATACATCGACGAACAGTTGAGCATCTGAAAAGTGTGGGAAGTTTAGAAGGCTATATTATACATTTAACAATTTATAGTTATAACACCATGTGCGTAGCTCATTAATATTTTGACCACATACATGTACTTCTTTTTATCTCTCTGCCACTAAGCCATTATGTTAAGATACTCGCAGTCTAGATTTGCAGAATGATATGCTTTTTCCCATAGTCTTCTATAAAAAACAACTGTTTCCATGGAAATTACAGTTGTTTCTTTACACCATTAAAACTCTTGAAGCAAGTATTTATAATGTATTCTGATGATTAGACATTTGTCTCTAAAGTCACGTTACACACATAAACTGACTGTCGCAATAAACTTACATTGTGAGTTAGGTTACAGGTAGAAATTTATTATACGGCGAGGGTTCACCTTGATATCTATTAGATTTCTACTCTTAGGAATAAAAAGAACAGTGCCTTATTTCCATGAAAGCATATTTGATGTAGTAAAGTGCTTGATTTCACGATTTCATTACATACATCAATTTATGCACCTAAAGTTTATATATATTCTCCATAAGAAATGTGATCGTGGTGCATATAAATGCATTTAAAACTAGTATGTCAATTGTTCGAAGAACAATTGATAGGTCTTTCCCTGTATTGCGTCATAATGTTCTAATTATTGATTCATAGATAAAACCAATATACCAAGGTGAATATGTACATTTATTGATTCTTTAACATGAAATACGATTTTTGGCTGTGACCTTGACCTTTGACCTTGACCTCATTTTGGAGGTCATGTCTTGCTGAACATTTTTTGCATTAAATATATGTTTGAATCTTCAATGGCATTTGAGCTATAGGCAAAAAACCCAAATTCGGACATCAAAAATCGGTTTTTGGTCCATAGACCCAAAACGGTTGGTCCAATCATTTCGGACCAAATGTAACAAATGTAGATCTCAACAAGACACACATTTTCTCCATTACATTTAATCAGCTATCTATTACGGTTTCCGAGTTAATCCAATAACAAGGTCTGAGGTCAGTGACCAATGATCTTTGACCTTGGTATTTTTAGATGTAACACATATCACCTAAGATGAATGGAAAAGGTTTCAGGCTTCTATCTCTTACCGTTTTTCGAGAAAAACGTATTCAAAGATGTGACGAAATTTTGCGGGGACATAACTAATGAACGGTCCACCGTAGAGTTTCGGTCCAAATGTAACGAAGGTCCGTCATGACCTAACAAACATTTTTGCCATTACATTTCTTCAGCTATCTCTTATGGTTTCTGAGTTTATCCTATAACAAGGTTTTTCGGACTTTGGGCGAAAATTCGTGAACGAAAAAAGATTTTTGACCGATGCCTATTTCTTATCAACTAGACATGATCCTGATTATTGTGTTAAAATTTCAAAACGATATCTCCAGTCAATTTTCCGAGAATGAGGCAGAAATGAAGGAGAATAATAATAATAATAATCAAACGAAAAACAGAAAGGTCTTTCCCTTGGAAAGGGGAAAGACCTTAATTACAGTAAATAAAAGATATCGTATTTATATTTAAAGCTATGAATTGCATGTCATGAATACCACAGTGTAGGTCCTTTAAACTTGTTCATTAAAATGACATTTTTGTTTAAAATAACACATGCCAACCTGCCAATTGTCAAGTAATTGAAATCCTGTTATAATTACATCTGGAAAAGTTTTTTTTTCTTTAGTTGAAGAACTTTTTCCGAGAACACATTCATTCGGATGAAGAAATCCGATATGTTTTGGATGGCAGTGGCTACTTCGACGTACGAAATAAAGAAGACGAGTGGGTCAGAATAAAAGTAGAACCAGGAGACTTGCTTATACTACCAGCTGGAATTTACCACCGATTTACATTGGATGAACAGGTGAATTTTATATTCACTGCATGGAACCTAGCGACATCACATTTTACTTTGTTTTTCGACAATTTATTCGAAATTCTCCGCTTTTATCATAAAGCATAATGTCTTAAAAGAGGTTTTGATTGCTTGATGTCAAAAGTCAAAGAAAAGAAAGTAAAATGGAATATTGTTAGATCTTCCATGCAGTGCGAGAGGACTGAAAGGAACAATTGACAGATCTCATTTTAATTGTCAAAATGCGAATATCCAGAAACTAGATTCACAGTAACTTCGGTATTTTGTTATTTAATAAGATTGAGTGAAATTGGTTAATCTTTACATCTGTTTAATTTATTGGGAGGGTGTCTAATTGCTGCCTGTATTGTGCAGAGTGACACCGGAACTTGGTATTGGATCTGGTATTTTTAATACATCGACAAACAAACACTTAAGGAGGAAATTCCAAAATCAAAAATCCAGAAACAAGGCAATTCAGATGTTACATGGCAAAAACAAAACAAATTAACATGTTCATTTACTCCATATCATTTCGTAAAGTATTTAATACAGGAGTTTGCCTTTTTAATGCAGTGTGGAGTTGGTAAACAAAACCCTGTGTTTGAGATGTATAATCTTTATTTTTCTTAGATATGGTCTACTTGTACATTAGATTATATCTCATGTGTACACTTTGTTCAATTACTATTATCTAAATTTATGTAAATTTTGACTCCTAAGGTTAAACTCCCTAAATCGCAGTTATGTTGTCCTCAGCTTTATTTGATATTACTAATTATTCGGATTTTTTGGTTTTATGCATTTAAACATTTTTTATTTAAATTATGGATTTCATGTATTTGGGTCCTAGTGCTGCAGTTGAGGAATTAATTTCCTAAATTGCCATACAGCTCATTAAAATTAATGCAGTTGGAGTTAACATATGTGTTATGATCTCATGTTCATTTACTCCATGTCCTTTTTTAAAATGACAAAAATGAAAAGGAACGTCAAAAGCACTTAAAGCGTACTAGAGGTATGCTCAGGTGCTACCGAAAGGTTTGCATGATCTGCTGAACGCGTGGCACCCGTCTCATAGCCACATAAAATAAGGTTGTGAAAGGTACTGGAGAGAAGAATGAAATTTTACCACAAAAAGCATGTTTCTGCGTTATAAGCTCAGCTGACCGAAAGGGTCATTGCGAGCTATTTTCATCACTTGGTGTGTGTTGTCATTAATTAGCCTTAAACTAGAATTGCAATTACATTCATTTCTGTACCGAGTTATACTTATGAAAATGTGACGTCGCTCGCTGCAATTACTAGAGACCTTATTTTACCCAATACAATACGACAATACGGCATTTATTTTACTGGGAAAACGCACTAAACCTGTAACTTCGGACCATTTCAACCTAAACGAGAAGGAATTGCCTGTATCGAATCATAATATCCTGCTGGTCACGTTATAACAGGGGACCTCAACATCGTAAACAATGAAAAACTACGTGATCTCTTCATAAAAGGCCCAAAATATCGTGAACCCCAACCAATCAATTGGAAACATAACTTTAAAATATTGATGGAACACAGTTGAGGAATATGCCAAACAATGGGCTAAGAGAGAGAATGAAAAGGTTGAAACACTGTCCTACTGGATCAGGTCCATAAAGTCATTGATTGTAGCTCCAATGAGGCGCCTTAAGGCAACCATGAGTCCCAATTCGATGATCCCGAAGTAGAAAAAATGTTGTCCTTCTTCTATGACAATTATGACATTATACCAGCTGAAAAGGCCCTAAACAACATAATTACATTTATCTGCAAAAGACACTACATTGACTGCTTAATGAAGGAGATGGGCATAGATAATTCATTTGGCAACCCCACATACAAGCTCTCGACCATACCAAGGGAGGACATACTAAACAATCACAAATCGGTATTGTTTTCCTTTGGTATCAGTATCAGCGAAGACAACAACAACCTGCCTTGAATCTACTGGGTACCTTAATTACATAAATGCCCTTACAAACAGAGATACATTGCTGGATCTGCCAAATGCACAACAAAATCCCTTTCTAAGCTCCTAACTTCATTTCTTACTGAAGCCAAAGATGGCCTTAAGATTATAGTGATAAAGTATACTCAACACGTGGAATGAATCAGATGTGGATTCTCAAAAACTCAAAAGACTTATCAGAATATCTATCTTCAGCCACTGCAACGGTGTCAAAACATTTGATTTTTCTAATCTCTATACTACTCTTCCACATGATAAGCTAAAGTAAGTACTCCGGGATTTAATACATCAGTCTTTCTGTACTAGATACAGATGCTTTGTTTTGGGTCGTTGTAACCTAGAGATGGGATGTTGTCTCCTTGACATTTACCCCATTTCCTTTCTTTTTCTTAAAAAGGGTGAAAGAAGATATTCATATTTAGTGATAGGTAAAAATGTATGGAGGGGTATTTCCGCCATCAGAGAAATTATATGCTGTAAATTTTATCTTCTCTTTTTATTGTTTTCACTTTCCTTATCCATAATTCTGCATTTTCTATATTTTATATTATAGATTCTAGGATATTAATTTATCATATTTTATATTCTTTCTTTAAATGTTCCTATTTCATCCCGACTGCAGTTTTTATATTTTATATTATTGTTTCTAAAACTCAATTTGTTATATTTTATGTTCTTTCTTTAAATGTTCCCATTTCTATGCTTTGTTCGTTAAGTTCTAAATTCTTCTTTCACGACATTATATCTATCGTGTTAATTTCGAAAAATTTCATGTTTTATAATTTAAATGTT
>MJUU01036890.1:0-16998 GCA_002080025.1 Modiolus philippinarum | reverse complement strand
GAGGGGGGGGGGGGGGGGGGCTTGGGAGATTTTGAATCTTAGTGTCAGTAAAAAAATTATTATTTGATGTTTTGATGTTACATTTGGTGAAAATAAATAATTTGTTCGAGACTTTCGTGAAAATGAATAAATTTTCTAGGCGAAATCGCCAAAACCCCTCCCCTGAAAATCAAACAACAAAAATTAAATTACTTACTATCATATACAAATGCTCGGAATGCTTCCTTTGCAGATAGCTTAGGTGCTTCCTCTTTTGCTTTATTATCCTGCAAGAAGTAACGAAAAGACATGTTCAGTTGTTTTAACAATGCGGACCTCGCTGAAAACACTTATCGGTAATGTGTATACTCCATTTTGCGGACTTCTGAGAAGACACCCATATAAAGTTTTTCTGTATTCCGTATAATGTCTCTAAGTTTTTTTTTAAAGTTATGAAATATGGTTATTATATGTACATCATATTTCCTTTAGAAATTAAAAAATCAACTTCTGTGAACGCCACTTTAGAGTCCTTTGTTGACAGAACAAACATCTACGTCATAATAAGTCAAACATTTCCTATTTGCATTGAAAAAATCTAGGTAAAAAGTTTGCAAACATATTTCCGATCTTTCATTATTCTCTAAAATGAAATCAGTTTAAATTTCACACAAGGGGGACAGATAGCCTTAAAGATATGTCAACCGTTTGAACTTGGATGGATGATAACAATTTTTATATTACTAAAAATAATTGGATAGTTTATTCCCTATATTGATATTCCAACAGATACAGGTGATGTGTGGATTGTATTCGATAAACATAACTTTTCCTTTAATCACATTCCTCAAGAAGACTCGAGCAGCACCAATTAATTCGAAGGAAAATCAAATGTATTTTTGCTAAAATTTCAATCGGGCTGGTCTTTCGTAATAAAGATATTGGTCAATGAAATATACAAAGACTAAAATGTGATTATAGAACCGATCCTCACCGTGAGTTGGTGACATGTATTCTGTGTTAAAGAAAACACAAATGTCATCAAATGTGGACGGAAACAGACAAAATATTGTATACATCCATACACAATGTAACATTTTGTCATCTTTTCACAAAGGAACTGTCACTTATTTGTATAGAATCAATCAATGAATCAGTCACAACAACACTGCATTTGATTGGCCAAGAAGATCAGGTAGGGACAGATTTATTGAATCGACCATATTCTTGTTACAAGACGTTGTATTCAAAAACTAGGAAACTTAAAAACTTCATTTCATCTCCAGATAGTATTTTCCCACTTCTATTTTCCCTTTTGTGGCTATCAAAAATTTTGAAAAACAAAGTCAATCGAACTTCCAGTTCTCGAAGACGCACGAACACCTCCACGAGAGTATTCCGGTACGATGGTGAGAACTGGGCAACTGCACCATTCAACGTGTAGAATGGGTCTTGGTCTCTCGGGCCCAAGACATGCTGGCTAACGGCGGCGCATACCGTAGTTAGGGCTTTGAGTCTACAAATCAAAGTTCGACCCACCAAGGTAGCTGGATTGCGAAGTCTAACGACAGTCAACCAAACACCATGGGAAGAACAACGTTCCGAAATTATAATGCAATGGAGTGGGCGTCCCTCCAGGTTTAAAATGCCGTGAGAGGCCTATACAGGTATTCAAGGCGATAAACCGCCATACTACTACCACTCCAGGTTTCGGGCTATTTAAAGAATGTCCGATATATACTGAAAATGTTTAATTTGAACAAAGTGACCACAAAAAGATTTACTGCTTGGTTCTACCATTTTGTCTCATTTGCATTCACTCCATATCCTTTCATTGCTAATTTGAGAAATCCTTGGTGTTGCAGAAATCCTTGGTGTTGCAGAAATCCTTGGTGTTGCAGTTCGCACCATCGAAATTAAACTGTAATTCGAAATTCGCCCACATATTGGAATATCATAACAACAAATACAGAAAATTAGACTTTAAACAAAACAAATAATGTAGAAAGTAGTATATACTTTAGAGCTAAAACACGGACGAATGTCACTATCCCCTCCTCTTCAACAAAAACTTAACCCAGTTCTTCACTTCCGACAACAGATAAATTTGGGATTGTGTACACAAAATAACCCGTATTTACATATAATTTCATGGTCCGCTTTTTTTTTTACTTTTTAAAACCGCTGAGAAAAACAAATTTGAACAATTTTTTTTGCAACTATGTTATACCTGAAACAAAACTGCCTTTCATTAAAGACCACCTAGCATTCAAATAAAATCAAGGCTTTAGAATACATGTACTGTACTATTTTGTAAAATATGGGGGATTCCCTTACTATTTTGTAAAATATGGGAGATTCCATAATAATTTACCATTTACTTTTCTGTTTAACGTAATCAAATATTTTACTCCAGATTTCAACCATCAAATTTAAACACAGCTGTATTATTTCATAGCTATTCTAAGCTTTATTTAGTTTTATCAAATTTCTAATTTTGTAAATCAGACATAACGAAAAATATAATAAATGTTTGTATAGGTTATTTAGGATGTTCTCTGCTAAAGAATTCGGAAAATAATTATTGCGAAAAGAAACTAAAAAAAGTAAGCTCAAGTGAATATTAAAGAATTTAAAAAAAAATACTAGTAGGTAATCAGAACTCCTTTAAATTTTTCATATGTTTAACAATAATAAAATATTACCATGAAGTAACAAAATACCGAGGTTACTGTGATTTCAGGTTCTGCATATGCGCATTTTGACAACTAATGTCTCACCAGTGCAAAGTAAAATCAAAACATTTGGAAATCCATGAACCGAAATATGTGTAAAAGCTGATAGAGAACAAATTATTAATAGGATCTAAATAGGAAAGCCAAAATCAGCTAAGGACAGAGCTATGCAAGAGGAAGATACTCCTTAGGTTTTAACAAAATTTCCTAAAATTTAGATATTGCAAATTTTCAAATTAAATCGGTTTTCGAACAGGCACCGCAGTACTGGCTACTGGGTTGGTGAATACCCTCGGGGACTAACAGTCCACCAGCAGTGGCATCGGCCCAGTTGTAACAAATAACAAAATACCGAGGTTACTGTGAATTTAGGTTCTGCATATGCGCATTTCGACAACTTATGTCTCATCAGTGCAGATTAAAACATTGTGAAACATTAAATTCAATATAATCACATTTTGTCAGCGATCCCTTAAAAATGTAAAACACCATGACAAAATCGGTGGTTCGACGGCAAAAAATAAGGAGAGAACAGGGTTAAGGGGGCCGGGGAAAGGAGAAACGGGGTGGGAGAAGGGAGAGAGTGGACGGGAGAAAAGAGGTGAGAGAGGGAGAATTGAAAAAAAGAACATGAAAGGGAGAGCAGGAGAAAGGGAGCAGGAGACAGGGGACAGGAGACAGGAAAGAGGGGACAAGAGAAAGGGAAGAGGGGGCGGGAGGAAGGAGATAGGAACCCCCTGTCAATCCTCTTTTAAAGGGAAAATCAGAAGAGTCCGAAAATCTGACAGAAGTACAAAACATGACTAGTGAATATCAGAATGAAAAATCTTGCCTTAAGTTTTGAATAGATTTGCTTGAACAACAAAATTAAAAAATTGAAAAATTTTGAAAATCTAAGAAAGAATTTTTTATAGATAAGAAAACAGATAAATATGTTTACTCCAATCAAGGGCCCATGCAGGGCAAAGTCATTACAAGTATATGTAAGACTTTAAAATTTTGGCGGGAAACGGGTCTCTGGAGTTTTCCTTCGTTTTTCATGGGGAGTTCGTCGGCAAAAAAAATATAATGCCTTTTAAGGGAAAAAAACCAGAAGAATCCAAAATTCTGACGGAAGTGCAAAAACATGGCCAAGGAACATTCTTAATGGAATAAGTCTCAGAAAATTGTAATTAGAATGAATACTCTTGCCTTTTGTTTTGAAAAGCTTTGCTTGAAGAATAAAATAGTCCCAAAAAATCTATGAAAACTGAAGCTCACTCTCCTGCTCTCTGAAAATATATCCTCTTTTCCACTGTAACCAAGATTAAATGTTCGCTTGGCCTTACATTTAAACTTCAATGATCTAACTGATTGACTTTCAATTAAATTCAACTCCCGCTATCGACATCAATGTTAAGAAATTTACACGAGTGTAACCAAAAAAAAAATCTCCATTTAATAATAAATGGGTTGCTGTCTTTTGATATTATAGTCAAATTGCTTATTTATTACCAACTAATACAATATTAAACATAAAACGACTAAAAACTGCAATTGACGCAAGAAGAAATTTAATCTTGTTAAATCATAATTCAAACAAAGTTAACTGTCTGAATAAAAGTATTATAATTGTATCCTGGTTACAAATTATGTTACCATTATTTTTTTTTATGATTTTTGACGTTTCAATCAATTCGCTTCAATGATCTAAAAACACAAAGATCATACAATTCAATAATAGTGTCAACAATGGTGACGTTTGCAATCATTTTAATGGAGTTATCATGATATGGAAAGCATATGTCATATTTCCAATTATATGTTAATTTTTACATTTAAATTTCAAAATGTATCATTTTCCTTCTCTTAAATCTGCTAAAACAACCTTTTTGGGGGACTTATTCAGCGTTATATCCTTTCGTAAAATATTGTTAATTTTTGCAGTTTCAAACTAAATATTTTTAAAGTTTTCATACCTTGTATATATGAAACGATCTTTGTATTCTCAATTTGTTTCCTAGTTCCATCTGCACCTCGTTTTCATAATACTAACAATGCCTCACTTACAAATCATGAAAAAATGACACTCAAAACAAAACACCGAAATATACTAGGACAATAACAAAAAAAAGATAGATGTCATGCGATTATTCTGCTCATAATGTACTTTGCTTCATAATGGATCGAGGAAAATCTATACTGGTATGGTGAATAAAAAATTACAAGCATTGAATTTAACATCGATTGTTAATCCATGCCGTTTTTATTTCTAATAGTGAAAAAGTGTTTTGCAGTTACGGAACAATGCATTGTTTTGTCTTGTTGTTTGCATTCATTCTGCATTTAACTGGAATTCTGCGTTATCAATTCAATTTCCAATATTTCATTGTCATAAAATCGGACAAACAGTAGGATCTCGTTTCTATCTATTCATTTTAATTTCCATATCATTTTAAATGATTAATATTCGTCAGCGTGCCGTTTATATCTCTACCCCCAATTCTCATCTAAATTGTCGAGGTTCTTGACCACCACCTCAGTCCTTCCAAAGTCCGGAGGTATGTATACCTTTTCCGCCCTAGTATCTTTATTATCGACAAGTGAACTGACTACATGAAATACAATATAATACATATAGCATATATGAACAAAAAATGAAATAAGTTAATTTAATGACATTATGCAGGAGGATGCACTTTCAAAACGAATGTGTAATTATATTGAAAAAAATACAAGTTTTTCATTGACATTCATTCAACGGTATGACGGTACAGTTGTGGCCTCTCTAAAAAACAGAATGCACGGTACTGTCTAATAAATATCGACGACGGGATTGTAAGTCTACAGTTTCTGGGAATTTATAGGGTTTTTGTGCTGCAGATCTGTAAATACTGAAAAACTAGAAATCAGGTTATTATGCATGTATCATTATTTGCTGCATACCTCATTTCGTCGTAAATGCTTTAGAGTTTCGGTGATATGTTTTTTTTAGAGTTTATATTGAAATTCTTTGTTTCCTTTTGAGGTAATAAATATGTCCGACGTATTTCATTTTCATAAACAATACTTATCATAAATCGATGCCCGTTCAATTCGATCGTTATTTATTAGAAACTTCGTCAATATACAAATGATATATATTTGGACGTTTTTCAGTTGGATTAATATTACGACAGAGTGCCAAAGCTAGATTATTTTTGCATGAATGAGTTACAATATATAGTATATTTACATTAAATTGAATTATATCAAAAATTAAAATCGAAAACAAACGATACAGGGATTGTTATGAGAGGGTATGCATGCCCTCTTTAAGGTTTCGTCAAACGCCGGTTCTTTTCAGCTATCGTTAACGTCAAACGCTAATCGTTATATATATTAGCGTCATTACTTGACTTTCGTAGCGTTATCGTTCAATTCGTCATTCTTTGTAGAAATATCTTGCAATTTTATCGTGATAGAATAAATATTACCGTTAACGTCATTTGGTCTAATTTTTGTATCGTTAACCGTCATAGTGATATACCTATTCCTATCCTCCTATAAAGAAAGGCTGATCAGCTGTGTCGAACTGCAGTGCAATATTTAAAAGCTATTACATAGCGAAGACTTGATTCTGTCAATGAAAACCATGGTACTTGTCTGCATTTTAAACTGTAACCTTTAAAATTTTCATTTTAATTAATCTAGTGCGAGGATTAAAAGGATAAGTTTTCTTCGTCGTCCAAATGTAGCGGCAATTTTCATGGCCCAAGTGTACATGTACAGTGAGGGTACTAACAAGGGCTCAACATCTCCTCGAGAGCCCGGAGCCCATATGTATCTGGAGCCCAGAGTTATGCGAGTGGAGACTGGCGCCCCATGAGTGGGTCAGGGCCCATTTGTTAGATCCTGGAGCACCTGTGAGTCGTTTCGAAAACCTAGTGTTAAAGCCTTTGTCATTTGTGTTAGACTCCCGGACCCTTGTATTACAGCCCGTAGCTCCATGTTCAAAAAAAGTTGAAGCTTATGCCCGTATTTATACCAAAGACCAAATGTCAGGATGTTTAGTAATGACTTGTAAAAGTTTTTATTATAGAGGGAAAATGAGTAAATATTCAAAAGTTTGTGCATTAAAAAACTAAAGATAAGGTGTTTTGTCATTATTAAAACGTGATTAATTCTTACCTTTTCTCGACGTTTAAGTAAATAATGTGAAGAATTATTATGGCGCATACTTCCCCGTCCCCGAGCCATAGTTTTAGGGGGTGGGAACGGAACACTTCCATCCGATAATTCAGTTTCTGATTTGTCAGTAAAGTTCTCCGGTTGTTTTGTATCTAATAAAGGAGGCATCTTTAAATCAATAAATCCTGATATAAAAATTCCACTGTTATATAAATGCAATAAATTCAAATTTTTAAATATGCAAACTGGAATATGTATAGACACTCCTCGGTTATTATGAATATTCAATCAATTCAAGACCTAGTTGTTCATCAATATGCAGCGATTCAAAATTCCTATGAATATGCAATAATCCAGACATTCAAGAATATGCAACATGAATCAGTTTGTAAACAAATTATAACACAGCGTTGATTGTTGTCTTCAGTAAACAAAACAATAATTATATAAACGACTTGAAACAAACCGATGTCCAATAAATACATAAAATTTTAAGCAAATATGTCTGGCGTCGGATGTATTGTTTCTGTGTCAACATGTAGTAAATTTAATAATATTAATAAATCCAAAATTTACACTTGGAAATGTAGACATTTCCTTTAATCCTAATCTATGCAAATTCGTTTAGCACATGTTTTTATCTATATGTATCTGCTCATACCGAGGAATTCAACAAAAACACTCCAATATACCAATTATCGCACAGAAGTGAAAAATCCCATAGTGTCTACAGCTCCTTAAAACCTTGTAGAATGGAAAAATAGTCAAGATTGGAGTCTTGCTTGAACCGTTTTTAAACAATATACCGTAAAATGGGATAATATGACATAATAGTTTTGACAATAAGCCCTCCCTTTCACACTTTTGATATTAAATATATAATATTAAATGCAAAATGGGGAATTAAATTGAATTATACAATTTGGACAATAGCATTTTAATTTGAACTATGCCTTTCAATTCAGATCTTTAATTACAACGGGAATAGAAGGATAATTAGCAACAAAATATTTAATTTTTGGTTATTCGTTATTATTATTTGGTGTTTAAATGTGATTTTTCAATAAGATTTATAATTAAATGAAAAGATTAATGCCAGAAATTACATAATCTAAAGTTCAAAAAGGAGGTATATATCATAAAAACTGGATAGATAGTTAAGCGGAAACGTCTGTTTATTTTCAATTTATCAAGGATTTTTTAGATATACATGTAGTTATGATTTTTTTGTTTTGTTGTAAAAAGTTTCTTTTTCATATATCAAAATTTATTATACCGTACCACAGCCCTTGGTAAAAGCCTGTAACTTCCAATGGTAATATTTTTCGGGCTTGAACAACCAGGGGTAGAGATAAAGAATACAGAAGCTTCCATCCCACGGCTGTGATGGGTTGTTTCATGTGTTTGTGCCATGTCGTTTTTCGTCTCTCGGGGACAAAAAAGACGCAAATAATCGTCTTTTCGTCCCGACAAAAAATGAAAAGACGACATGGCACATCAAATGCAATGTACAAAGATTGATTACCTAGTGTATGATTTAGTCAAATTCAACTGTGTTGTAAAACTATACAACTAAATACATTTGAGATGGAAATGAAAAATCATAATCCTTAACCTTTTTTCTTGAGTATATTACAAGATAAAGAACCAACAAAAGACAAAGTTAAAACAAGTCAAAGCTTTTAGTACTTTTTGTATTCAAAAAATGTTCTGAAAATAGAAAAAAAGAAAGAATATGGAGTGAATGTACATGTGAAAAAAACGCACTCAAAACATAGAAAACTCCACTTTATCAAGGACAGGGTTTTTATCCTGTCTTCATCTTGATTTCGCCTGAGGGTCTTCAACCACAGGTGAACAATATTCTACCCCTCAAGCGAGATCAAGAAGGTCCCTAGCGTGCACTTAAGCGGTATTCTTGACAAAAATTATATCAAGGTCTCTCCCTTGCTCCCCACCCGCCATGGAGTGCCAACTTGGGCGATGCTCGGGTTGGTTTGTGACATACCACTACTGGAAACTAGTTTATAAATACTTTTCATCAGAGAGGGGGATACAGCCATCACTGTCTATCGCACCACCTCTGGATGAATAAAAAGTCACGGATCAATTAATACACTGGCTAATTCGTATAAAATTGAGAAGAAATGATGCCAAAAGTCCGAAAACTACCGACAGAAGCCTATAGTGCATTGTCGTTCTGTAGAAAAAATATATAAAGATAATTACACACAAAAATAATGTAGCTGACTGTGGAAAACTTACATTGCACAAAATCGTGTATCACTTACTAGTAAAATATTCTGAAGATGAGAATATAATTTCGTGAACAAAATTTTTTTTTTATTTTAAACCACAGCTCATATATCTGAATTTGATTTCAAGGGGCCATTTCTACATTTTGCATGGCTATAACTGGTAAACAGGATATTCGGAGGATATTTATAGCGAGGACATTATAGCGAAATGGATGGGTGACGGACGTTTTAGTGACATAAAGTGGACCTTTTATAGAAACATTTATAGGACATTTTGGCGTTTTAGCGACAGAAATATATTATATTTTAAAAATGTCCCTTCCATTTGCAATGCTCAAGATACAGAGATGACGGCCGCTTCCCCATTGTGTGTTGCGAGGGTGTTGTATAATACAAAAATTCAAGTTAGTGAAATGATTAACCACCAAAATTTTGCGAGCCGAGAACTTTGATAATACTAACCGATCTTGAACACATTCACAAAAAGGTTATTACTTAGTAAATTATTTGGGACAAAAAAATCAAACGCTCTTGGTTATGGAAGGAAAGGACAAGAAACAAAGTCGAAGTGAATGGCAAAAACTGGAATTAAAAACTTGAAGAATTTGAAAGTCCATTGTCGTTGCAGACACAGAAATGACTGAGATCTTTGGATCCACGCCTGTTTCAGCATTTCGGAAAGGTAAAAGTTTGAGGCAACATTTAGTCAGCAGCTCGTTTAAATCCAAGAGAAATATCTCTCAAGCTGCATGGCTACAGGGGGAACAAGAAAGTGCAATAGGCCCACTGGTAATGACCTGTCCCTTTACGAGGGAAACTACTGAAGTATGAGACCCAATATCATGTTCACCGTCAAAAACGGATTCACCTGCATTACCGAGAATGTTGTCTATGCCATTTAGTGCAAATACTGTGACAAACAATAATGTTGGCAAAACGTGTCGCCGGCTGGGCGACGGTTTTTTTCGGAACGTTTGTGCTCCGTTGGAAACAACGGTTACTGACTCGACTCGCTAATCACAGCATCTCGGATATGCGAGGGACTGTTCTTATGAAAGTAAGTGAGAACCGAACCGTCAATCAAAAGAACGAACAATCCATGGACAATGGCAACATCGGACACACTAAGAAACAAGGACACCACTTAAGAAAACCGACGGAGCCATGAAACATAGACGAGAATTCAAACTGAGAGCTTTCAGACCTCGAGGCTTGCACATCAAGGAACTTTCGTACCAGTAATGTACAGTTTTACATTAGTTATTACTAATTTTGAAACTAATGATGACAACAGATCTTTCCTTTTTTCCTCTATCGGATTTGACTTTACTACCGGAGTTGACATGTTCAACACGGCGGGTGTCTTATAAGAAGCAGGAGATGCTTACCTGATCTCACCCATGGTTTTTATAGGGTCCGTATGTACGTGTGTTCTTTTCTGTCCCGTACTTGCGTGGTTTCCTTGTTTCTTAATGTTTCCGATGTTGATTTGTTCATGGATTGTTCGTTCTTTTGATTGACGGTTCGGTTCTCACGATGTTGATTTGTTCATGGATTGTTCGTTCTTTTAATTGACGGTTCGGTTCTCACTTACTTTGAAATTTATGTTGTTGATTTCTTTATAACTTTTGGTCCATTTATTTCCATTCACCAAAAAAAATTGGCATTTTCATCTTTTAAATTCTTGTCATCACCACTCATTTTCGACTTTTTCCCCCTTTCTTTTCCGCCCCTACCCAATATCGTTTGCTTTCGTGCCCAAATAATTTAATCACCTTATTGTGAATGTGTTCAAGATCTGCTAGCATTAATATCTAATTTCTCGGCTTGTTAAACGGTTCTTTAAAAAATCAAACATCGTTATCATATAAAATGTAAATGCTCATACAATACATGATAGGACAAATTCGTATTTGCAAGATACTTGAAACAAAGAGCTCTGTCAAAATGTTCCCTTTTTATTTCTGCATCGGTGTACTCTTTGCAAGTTCCAATCGCTTGCGCTTGGTTCTTGGCAATGGGACTTGTTCGGATGCTTTATATATTTTCATACCGCTGCCATTTATGCAGGGGTAAACTGTGTACTTTCGAATATCCGAAACGCTTTGTTTCTGGAGCATAGATCGACTTTATATTAAATTTTACATTAATGACACAGTGGTAATAAGAAAGAGACTATTCTGGATCGGCCAATCAAAGGTCAAGGAATTTAAAATTTATTCTTAAAATTGGTTTCCGAAGCATAATTTCAGAAGGCCTTCATCGATTTAAGCGAATTCCAATTTATAAATGTGAAAGTTTCGAAGAAAGTCAAAGGCCAAGGTCACAAATACTGACAAAAAATAAATATTTGGTCCAAAATTCGTTTCCAGAGCATTATTTTTAAATGGCTTTATATATCTGAATATTTTTTTTTTAGATTACAGCATTAAAAGTAACAAACAAACCTAGTGATTTTCGGCTCAGCGATTCAAGGGTCAAGGCAACGAATACTTACAAAACTCGAACACTTCGTCCAAAACTTGGTTTCCGGAGCATAACTTCAAAATGGCCTTACAGATTAGAAAGACAATTACAAAGAAAAAAACCTTAGATGCAAGGATGACACTTATACATGTAGTTAGTTTGAGGTCAAAAGGTCAAGGGTCAAATTCACATATGCTTACATTTTTTATATATTACTACTTCTGATTTTAATCTAAGCAAATTTTAAGCTTTCAGTTGCAAATCATCAATTTCTACAATTAAATGAGTAAAGCGATGATATATGTAAGGGAGCGTTGCTCACAGTTTTCTTTTTTTCTTCTAGTTTAAACAATAAGTAAATCTATCTAATTTGAGTATTTTATATTATGTTGGTCATCGGCTTGTCCTTGTCTTCTCATGAAATTTTAGTTTCTTGATATTTGGGTTATTGGATGTGGTTTGTTTCCATTGATTTATTCACTTTTTTACCTTTTGGGGACCATTTAGGGCTTGCTATATGGTGTGAGGTTCCTCACTGTGTTGAAGACCGTACGGTGAACCCTTGATGCTTTGTTTTGGGTCGTTTTAACCTCATTTCCTTTCTTTTTCATATTATATACGTCGCTATATCTATTTCATACAATTATGATCTCTAAAATCTTACTTTAAAATATGTTATTATAATGTGTGCAATATATAAATTTATAAGTATGAAAAGGAAAGGAATTGGGGTAAATGTTTAGGAGACAACACCCCATCTCCAGGTTAAAACTACCCAAAACAAAGCATCTAGGGGTTACCGTACAATCTTCAACACAGTTAGGAGTTATACAAGGAGAAGACTTTATAAGTAGAAAAAACTTGTGTCTTATCCTATACGCTTGCTAGCAAATAAAATAATTATAAACACATTCAAACTCTTCACAAAAATACCCTTCGTCAAATAATTAATCAGTCAATTGATAAATCATTGTAGACATAAAAAGAAATATTTTATAAAAATTGCTTTGAACTAAAACCAAAGTAAAAGAACACAATTAAAGTAATCATCTTTTAAGATACAAAAAGCTTAGAAATGTCAGGAATAATACCTAACTAATCGTTAATTATGTTTACAAATGGAGTCAAAGTGAAAATCACCATTTGAATGATAATAAATTAAAAAAAAACAAAGTGTTACCGTCGTTGAGTAAATGTTTTCAATTAAGTAAACCCTTTTGTTCAAATTTGTAACATCTCTTTATTTTTGCAAACCCGAAAAAAGGTTTAAGGTGTCTACAGGGTATTTTGCAAAACTTTCTGTGTTGAAAGAGCATTGTTTTAATTTTTCAAAATATGAAACAAAATTTGGTAATCACTGTCCAGTTTAGCGAAATATGTTTGCATATATACCAAAATAAAAATTAAGGGTCAACGTTGAAATAAGAGATATAAATTTTGAAAAGTATTTTCTTTAAAATTCTTCAGGTACACAGTATCAGTTCTGGAAAACTCCGAATTCAATAACGTTATTGAATTTGGTAACTCTGCCTATATTTTCAACCAAAAATTGGACAAAATTTTAAATTTGATATTTTTAAATATTTTTTAAATAATTTGTACGCTATACAGTGTAAACAACATGCCTATAAATTTTTATTAAAACTGTAGCCAAAGAAGAAAGTTTTACTACGGTTACCAAATTCGGTAACTCATGTTATAAGGGTTTAAATAGGGATATCTCATGGGTCCTCCAGTTAAAGCATTGTCATTTTATTTTCCATAGATGGATTTTGATATCCGTAGGCAGAATTTTAGAAAATCATGTATTTTACCTTTTGAAAGTATTAAGAGAATGCCATTTTTGTAGAAAGTGGCAAAACTTGAATCATTGCAAAGTTAACAAATTCAATAACCCTAAAGTTACCAAATTTGTTAACAGTTACCGAATTCAATAACCCTAAAGTTACCAAATTTGTTAACAGTTACCAAATTCAATAACGTTATTGAATTCGGAGTTTTCCAGAACTGGTATACCATTGCACAAATATCAAGTTATTTATCAAATCAACTCCCTTACGTACATTTCATTTTCACTTAAATCCAGCAAAAGATTTCCGGCTCGTTTCTTTTAGTTCATTTTTTTAATGAAAATGTTGTAAAAGGGATAAGGAACACAGATTTTAAATAATTTGGAATTTTCTATAGTTTATATATATATTTTGTTGGTTTTGAAAATGTAAGAAACCCTAATGAACAAATGTTGGACAAAAATGGCAATAATTCCACGGAGACACCTTCAGAAAACTGCAATAAATAAAGCACAAAATACATGGAAAAAGCGTTTACGTAAGACTTATAGGCGCGTTCAAAATTTCATCGTATTACAGAAAGTATATTCCAACCGCAATACTCATTTTAGATGTGTTCGGCAGTTAATTATTTGGGTCGGGGTCATGGTCATCAAACCTGGTAAACTGATCTATTTTGGACAGGACCGTAAACAGGCTATTATTTTGGGTTGTTTGGGTCTGATTCATGTTATCAAAGTCGTAACGTCCTCCAAGAATAAAGATTGCCTGACATCTCAATGTTGCCCTTACATTGAGACAGTAATGGGTGCCTTTATATTAACTTTATTGAAAAGCACAATTTTACTCCCTTGGGAGTTGATGGCAATACATATTATTACAGTACAAAATAAACAATTAAACAAGACATTTCAAACATAGCAAATAAAATAAAGAATCATGCAGCTATAGAGTCCACTTTCCTCGGTATTAAGACTTTTTAGTAAACGGAGCAACAAACTGCAAATGATTCGGAGATGACATAATTTTAAAAATTTATCTTGTTCGTTTTTTGTATCGGAAAGATTAACATATTAAATTGTTTTCGGATGTAATTTACTTTGGACAAGTGGTTGAAATAGAACAATAGAAATTGAGCTCTCCTTTAAATGAGGTAGAAATGTTACTTTTGGGTTGTTTACCATAGATGCATAATTATAAAAGTTATTTCCAATGAAAAAAATACTGATATTTTTCATTCCTTTATTTTGAATTTATATAAAAACAACGTAGATTACCACAGGTGAACGTATAGATGCATATACGATGCACAAATCGGCATAAAAGATCAAGTTAGTGTCAGTCTTTCAAAGTGGATCCCCAAAAAGGCCATCTTTAAATTTTGACCAAGTTTTGTATACGGATTGTCAATATCCCTGTTATTCCATGTGCAAATTTTTATGTCCGCCCTTCGTAGCGTTTCTCCAAAATAAAAGTTCAAACGCGATCGAATTTTTATCTCTTATGCATTCTTTCTGAGGTTTCTTTCAGGCAATAGGAAACAAATCTCTCTAAAAGAATACCAAACACTAACCACCCTTACGTTACACCTCAAATACTAATTAACACGTGTCCGAAAATCTAGAAATTTAACGAAGTGAAAATACTTATAGTAATACATGCCCCTTTAATTGCCCCATATTTTTGTCTCACAGTGAGTACAAATCACTCGCGAGCTAAAAATATAATGAAAAGTCCATTTTCTCCCTACTTAAAAACTTGAAAAAAGTGGAAAAAGGCCATTTGCAGAAATCAATTTCTTATGGTTTATACGATGCATAATTATATATTTAATAATACTCCTAAATTTTGTTTCCGCCCATGCCCTTTGGGGTGGCTAGATTTTTATACCCCGCCACACGAAGTGGCGTGGTATTATGTGATACCTATGGCACGCCAAAGCCACAAAAATGAGATAGAATAGCATTATCTCAGGTAATGCTATCTTATCTGACTTTTTGTGGTTTTGGTGCACATTTTCAGCCATGTATTATCAGGTTTCCTCATTACCTCCTGATAAGTACTTTTAAATATTTTATACATAGGTCTCTATGCAATATATGTGGTAATGATGTTTTATCTCCAGATAACATAGCATTATCTGTTAATACAGTTTTTTCTGCATTTTTGTGGTTTTGGCGTGCTAGTAAATGTATTATCTGTTTTCTAATATCAACCAATCAGACGTAATATCTGGGGGAAACTGTATTATCTGATTTATGTAACTGTACTATCTGATTTATGTTGAAAGCAATCAGATGTAGATATGTAAATTTCAATAACTTATTAAATTCAATCTTTTTAGATCAAATTATCTTTTCTGAAAAACTATGTATTAATTTTAGAATTGTAACATAATTTCTATTAATTTCTTTTTCTTATCCATTTGCCATTTGTAACGAATTTTGTAATATTGTGTGTATATATTATTCTGTATTTTCTCTTTTTCGTTGTAAAATTAGTTTATGTGAATAAAGTCTCGTCAATATATATTAAAAATTACACTATCACAATACATCATCGTTAAAATTACCTGTTTTGACATTCCCTTACCTGTGATCGTTGCATGAATGTATATTCTATGAAATATACATGGCGAAATATACATGCAAGTATGACCTCCACCGGCAGAATTGAATACATGTAATTGTTTTTAATGAATGTTTGCATAAAAACATTACTTAAATGGATCATGGAAAAAAATAAGTAATTGTCAGATTGAATATGAAGTGTAAATTTGAGATATATAATATATATTCTTATTATTTTTATCTTTATCATGTGTATGGAATGAGTATTTGCACGAGGCAGTGTTTTGTGTTTATTTATCAAGATTACGTTGTTATTTATTTAGATTTAAACGTATTTTATTTGCTCAAAAACATACAGCAAAACGGATAAGACACAAGTTAATCAAACTTAGATCGTCTTCTCCTTAACTACAATATAATACAATAATACGCAGGCATGAGAGTTCACTAATATAATAAAGAAAAGTATTTTTAGAGCAATAACAAGAGGATAAGAAAAGAAAAAAGATATAGGAAAGACACAAAATTTGCGTCTGATTGTGTGTGTGTGGGTGTGTGTGGATCGTACAAGTACATTAACTCGATTTATAATCATACTACAAGAAATCTTTGGGATTTTTTAATATATTCAAATACTACCTTAAATACTTCTTCATTTTCGTGGTTTGACAGAGTTGAACTACCACTAATTAAGAGCAAAAAGTTCCGTTCAAGACAATCAGGCAACCAGGCTAATTTATTTACCAAGACATCACGTTGATCTAAATATAATGGACATTCAAAGAAAAAATGTTTGTAGTCTTCACGTGGTGCCCCACAACGACATGATGGGTCAGATATTACGTTTATTTTATGGAGGTCATTATTAAGGAATGTTGCTGAACATCTAAACTGTGCTAAAATGATGTTAAGCCTTCGTGGTCCAAAATAATAGTGGTCTGGGATTACTGCCTTTTTCTCTCTGGAGTTTTTTATTGCAGATTTAAATTTAGATAGATTATCTACATGACGCGTGTCTAAGTCCAAGTTGTTCCACTGTCTAATAGTAGAT
>MJUU01036889.1:202114-239137 GCA_002080025.1 Modiolus philippinarum | reverse complement strand
TTTGTGCATTTCCTTGCATTACATTGTGGCTGTGGCATGTAACCATGTTTTTCGGCCATTTTAGGTGTTTCATGTTATCTTTTAATTCTATTATGCAACGCCTACGGGGAATCAGTCTAGAAAACTTATACTCCCAAGCTAACTATTCTCAGCGAATATTCAATGTCACAATTTTTATACAAAAATGCCAGGTAAACGGGGAATGAGATTAGAAAACTAATACACCCAAGCTAACTATTCTCTGCTAATATTCAATGTCACAATTTTATACACAAATGCCAGGTAACGGGGTATGAAAACTCATAATGTAGTCTTCCAATAAAGACATGCAAATTATAGATTAATTTTGTTGAATTTGTAAGGAATTTGATTTACAATTAAAATTGCAACCAAGCCCATTGTTCTAGAAGATAGAGTGGGCTTAAACAAATTAACCCTCCAGTCTCACTCCCATTAGCATGACAAATCTATATTGAAATTTTGAAATTGAATACAATCTTGAAACAAATCTTATTAATTTGTTTCATAGATGGGTTGATAAACACTTTATTTATATAAGTTCGAGAATCGACTCAACTTAATTCCTTATAAGATCCACCCCTCTATTAAGCTTATCAAAAAACAACAAACATTAACATTTACACACGAAAAATCAAAACATCAAACATTAGTTCCTCCGTTTTCGAGACTAAAGTCTTAGAGCACACTATTCAGCACATTTTCCAAGAGCAATTAGGATTTCTTTGGTAGCTAATAAGAACAGCTTCAATTATACTTAAAACTTTGCACTGTCAAAATTCCAAAGGAGCCATATTTATTGATCATTATAAATATATTTTTGAAAGCTTAAAATTGATTTCATTTTATTCTAAAAATTAACGACAAAAGGGACGACTTTGGTTTAAGAATTATCAATTTCTCTAACATTGAAAGTAATATTCAAGCTTCTCCTGCTTACGGACCGGAGTGTATGTTTTACAGCTGATTCGTTACGCGAAGGCTAACACAAAATGTACATACTTTCTGATAAGACATAACTATCACCGTGACCGACTTATTTATAAAACAAAATCCGTCTCAGTTCCTTGTGGAAAAGTTTCTGTGCGAAATCTGATTCAAGATTTTTTTCTTTGCTTAATTCTTGAATGATCATTACTCTTCACTGTCTACGACTTTTCAATGGCAATTGTTGTTGATACCGCACACTACTACAATGGAAGGGGAGATTTGACTAGCCATACAGCCGGTTTGTCCTATCATTTCTTTTAGATGGCTCTGCCGGGTCAGGACCATTACGGTCGATAACTTTGCTGGTGGTTTCCTCCTAATTTGTCTTTTTGTCTCGTGGACTTCGACCTTTAACCACTCTGTCTGGTAATTTTGTTATTAAACCCATTCAAAAAACTGAGAGATTGGCCATTGACAAGTCTCCAACTTTAACGTTTCAGCTCAAGAGCTGCTGTTCTAACCGGTATGTACCCACACAGACTTGGATTACAAGTAAGTATTTGCAAGTTTTTCTTTGATATTTACTCCAATCTGGGGTCATGTAGGGGTCTAAGGGTGTGAAACTTGAAAATGGGTTAACCCATTTTTCGAACGTCATTCGTGAAAACTACTTCTAGATACATGTGTGATTCGTGATTTCACAGCTTAAATACGTAAAGAAAAAAATCACCAGCACGTGGTAGATACAAAAAATACCGAAGTTGCATGAAACCATTAAATTTCGTTGTTTCAAGGAGTAACCTCTCATCAGCAGCATTAAAATCAAATAATATGGAAAGCCATAATCCACAAGAAGTCCAATAAGTACTCATTTCCAAAAATATCGAAATAGGAAGCCAAATTCAGTACAAAGGACATCGGGGTAAAGAATTTCCCCAAAATTGATATATAAGCGAGGTGATAAGATATAAGCTTTGGGAGACTGAAAATTGTATTTCTGTTAGGAATTCTTTGTCTTATTCTCTGGCGTTTCTCTGTGCTCCATTCGAGAAAAGACGGAATTTCATACATACACGCAAGATATGCCTTTGAAAATGTAAAAAACAAAATACCTCCATATTTTAAGGACACATCAATTCCAATCATCTCATATACCTATACTTCACCGATAGCATCTTAAATTTTCAACCAAAAACATGTATTGCAGAGCCTTACAACCGACGACCTCAAGTCTATACCACCCGATTGTTCATGTTTAAATTCACCTTACAGATATAGTCCCTGTGGTCACGTCATAACGGGAGACTTGAACATCATTGAAAACCCGCCTGTCCGTGATATCCTTGCAAAGGGACCCAAATTCCGTGAACCACGATCCATCAAAAACTGTAGAGAACTACTCCAGAAAATGGATTAAACGTAAACAAGATGAAGACCTTGATTCTCTTTCGGACACCGATCTTTCAGACACCGATCTTCCTTCCTTGTACTGGTTACCAAAGTTACACAAATGCACATACAAACAACGATACATCGTTGGATCTGCAAAATGTTCCACAAAACCTCTTTCCCTCCATCTTGACAGCCGTAAAAGGGGGCCTTCAGAAATACTGCGAATCTAGCTTTTCAAGAAGTGGTGTATATGAAATGTGGTTATAAAAAAACTCTAAAGATCTGCTTGACATCCTGAAATCTAGATCATTAATTCATTGCAACAGCATTAAAACATTTGACTTCTCCACACTTTATACTACCATTCCTCATGAACAACTGAAATATCGGCTGAAAGATATAATTCATAGATGTTTCTCCCATAAGAACGGCGAACGAAGATATAAGTACATTGTCATAGGCAGAGAACAAGCATACTTTGTGAAATATGACTCAGAATCACAGAAAAAATACACAGAGGAAGAAGTGATAAAAATGTTAGAGTTTTTGATCGACAATATATTTGTCCAGTTTGGGGGACTTGTTTTTCAACAGACCAATGGAATTCCAATAGGCACAAACTGTGCACCTCTTTTAGCCGATCTGTTTCTCCATTCTTATGAGGCTGAATTCATTGAAGGGCTTCTTCAAAATAAAGACAAAAAACTGGCCCAGTCCTTTAATTTCAGCCTCCGTTATATAGATGATATTTTATCACTAAACAACCCTCGCTTTGGTGATTTTCTTCATCTTATTTATCCAAAAGAGCTCGAAATTAAGGATACTTTAGATACTTCCACATCGGTCTCCTTCCTTGATCTTCATCTTGAAATTGACAACAGAGGTACATTTCAAACTAGCCTGTATTACAAACGCGATGACTTCTCTTTTCCAATAGTCAACTTCCCTTTTCTTTGTAGCAACATTCCAAAAGCACAAGCATATGGAGTTTACATCTCACAACTCATTCGCTACTCAAGGGCTTGTGGTCGTTACAGTGACTTCCTTGATAGAGCTCAGTTGCTTACAAATAGACTACTTAAGCAAGGGTACGTTACCAAAAACTTAAAGTCATCACTACAGAAGTTTTACGGTCGACATCACGATCTTGTGGATCGCTATGGGATATCTGTTTCCCAGATGACAACAGATCTTTCCCTCTGCAACTAAAGTTTGTTTTTCCTCTATCGGATTTGACTTTACTACCGGATTTGACATGTTCAACACGGCGGGTGTCTTATAAGAAGCAGGAGATGCTTACTCTACCGGTACACCTGATCTCACCCATGGTTTTTATTGGGTCCGTGTTGTTCATCTGTATGTGTGTCTTCATTTTTCTTTTTTGTCCCGTACTTAAGTGGTGTCCTTGTTTCTTAGTGTGTCCGATGTTGCCATTGTCCATGGATTGTTCGTTCTTTTGATTGACGGTTCGGTTCTCACTTACTTTANGAGGGTATTCACCAGCCCAGTAGTCAGTACTTCGGTGCTGACCCGAAAGCCGAATTTATTTGGACCTTACAATATCTAAATTTTTGTAAATTTTGTTTAAAACTAAGGAGTATCTCCCTCATGCAAAGCTCTGTCTTTAGCTGATTTTGGCATTACATTTAGACCATATTGCCTGTTTGTTCTCTATCGGTTCTTAAACATCTTCTGAGTTTATGGTCTTCCAAACGTTTAGATTTTATCTGCACTGAAGAGACATAAGTTGTCGAAATGCGCATATGCAGGAATTAAATTTACAGTAACATCGGTATTTAGTTATTTATCACTGGATATCTACAAGAGTTATGTAATTTCAATATATATTTGAAATTACGTAACGAGAGTTGATATATCATTTTTCCGAGTTATCAAAACTATTCCTCTTATGATTTTCATAAATGCATTTAATATTTGGTGCCGAACTGCTCTTCTGTGTTTTAAATAACAACACAATTACTAGGCAACGTTAATCATGGCCAACGAGATTTCACAGTGGTCCAATAGAAACGTCGAAAAGGTGATAAAATTCATGCTTGACGTGATATTACTTGTTGCTCAACCGATGTAATTCACGTGAAAAAAGATGCAAATTGTTCATATCTAACTCCAACTTCAAAGTTTCGTTTTGTACCATAAATAACTATTCTTATGATTCACCCTTATTACCTATTCCTTGTATGAATAGTTATTTGTAGAGACATGAAGCTTAAGTAAGATATAAACAAGACTTCAAGATAAAGAACAACAATGAAAGCGTTGTTCCATTGCTTGTTTTTCCCACGTATTTGTGGAGATTTCGTCTTATTTGCTTTAACTCCATATCCCTTCACTGCTTATTTTAGACTGGAGTTTGTCTCTCCTGCAGTGTTGAGTCCGTAAAAAGATTCCCCGTGCGAGAAATCTATGCTCTATATACATTTCAGTTATGGTGTACTTGTTCCTGAGAGAATTTCTCATATGGATGCACTATCATAATTTCAAATTTTGGCATTTTATTTTTTGTTTTCAAAATGATTATGCTGACCACCTGATTGTTATGCCCACATCTCATAATTTTATTATGCCAAGTTTTCTTACTATTGACTCAATAAGTGCCCTTTGGTTGTTTAAACGTTGTGTTTGTCTTCTATTGGTCTTTTTGCCAGTTGATTGCCATGTTTGTTGACGATCCCTTATCCATAATAGACATGGATGTAGCGTTGCTCGACATCCAGCAATGAATTCCGCTTAAACCAGTGCTAGAGGCTCTTGAACTAACTATGAGGTATGAGCTTAGCTCATTGTTGAAGGCCTCATGGTGACTTCAAGATAAAGAACAACAATAAAAGCGTTGTTCCGTTGCTTGTTTTTCCCACGTATTTGTGGAGATTTTGTCTCATTTGCTTTTACTCCATATCCCTTCATTGCTTATTATAAACAAGTTGCAGCTCTTTTACGGGAATTTCATTGGTCGAGCGAAAAGTAATAGCACATCACGCATGGTGCGTCATCACTTTTTCGACGTTTGACCAATGTGAGATCTCGTTGGCTGTGATTAATGTTGTCTAGTAACGGTGTTGTTAACAGCAGTTCGGCACTTAAGTTTAAAAACTCGAAAAAAAAATGTATATCGCTGGATATAAACTCTCGTTGTATAATTACAAATATAATAAAATCACCAAAGGCTCGTTTATATTGATACTTTTTCTCGCCCTAACCCATCGGAAATTTCTCGCAATACCACAAATAACTAAATACCGTAGTTACTGTGAATTTTGATTCTGCATATGTGCATTTGGACAACTTATGTCTCTTCAGTGCAGATAAAATCTAATCGTTTGGAAGACCATAAAGTCAAAGATGTTTAAAAACTGATAGAGAACAAAGAAATATCAATAACGTTTCCGGGAAAAATAAGACGTCACAATATGTATCTGTTTACTGCAGCTGGATTCTAACTTTATTTTAAACAATTGGAATGCAATTTTTAATCTCTGTTAAAATATAAATCGCATATCTCGTGGTACATGATACATTGCTGGTTCTAAGGTACATTTCTAGTCCTTATATAAACAGTAAGATTTATTAAGTCAGACAACAAATAATACTGGACAACAAATAATACTGGATAAATTGCATGAAATTTATAAGCGATGGCTGACATCTTGAATTTTTCACACCTGCTTACGATTTAAGTGCGACAAACCCCCGCAAGGGGGCAAGATAGAAATATCACATATCCCCAAAATTATGAGATATCTCGATCTCCTAGGCGAGAAATCTGTTTCCAAGACGACAACATAATTTTCCCTTTACAGCAAAAGTTTCTCTTCTTCTACCGGAGTTGACATTTTCTACATGGCGGGTGTCTTATAAAAAAAAGAAGGAGATGCTTACACTACCTGTGCACCTGATCTCCCCAATGGTTTTTATAGGGTCCGTGTTGTTCATCTGTATGTTTCTTCATTTTACTCTTCTGTCCCGTACTCATGTGTTGTTTTTGTTTTTTTTTTTTTTTTTTGTTGTTTCTGATGTTGTCGTTGTCCTAAGTTATTCGTTTTAGACTGACGGTTCGGTTCTAACTTATTTGTAAATTGTTCTTCACACTTACATTTTTCCAGATGGCACCTAGGACATTGCAATACAGATTTATTTCCAACAAGTAGAGGGTTCGATTCTTATCTCGGATTTCTACAAAGTGGAGCTGATTTTTATACCAGATTATCTACACGTAAGTCATAATATTCATGGGAGACAATAAAAAGAGCGATGTTTATGTATCAAAATAAATATAAAAGTTAAAGGAGAAAATGTCTGTAGTTCACATTGTACTACACAAATAGATTCTCACACGATTAAATATCTTAATTAAGATTATCTTCCACTAGTGTTAAAAATCTTCATTTCCAGAATGAATCGCAAGAGAACGGGGGTAAAGGACATCCAAATTGTCATACATGTGGAAGATGTCATTTCTGTTATTTTGATGAAATCGTAAGATTCATTTCTTCCCGTAGAACAACGATGCTACTGATTACAAGCCAATCTTGACATTCATAGAAATGCTTTCAGTTGTGACCTCAAATTAGTCACTGGTTGCATAATGGTTACAGTTGTGTAACCTATACCTCTACATTGACAACTCTGGACGTCTGAAAACAAAACTTTACGACAAAAGTAATGATTTCGACTTTCCAATAGTGAACTTCCCGTTTTTGAGCTTTAATATTCCCATTTCTCCAGCATATGGCGTGTACATTGCACAACGCATTCGCTATTGCCGTGCCTGTTGTTTGTACAGCGACTTTGTCAACAGAGCGAAACTACTGTCTCAAAATCTTATACATCAAGGATATGTTCAGTCACTTTTGCAATTGTCACTACAGAAGTTTTACCGTCGTCACCACGATTTGACAGACCATTACAATGTTTCTATTTCACAAATGAGAACAGATATCTTTGTGTAGATCCAGAGTTTGTTACCGGACTGACTAACACCGACTGTGACAAAACCGGACTTTTCACTGGCAGTGTTACGGGTGCCACGCGTGGAGCAGATCATGCATACCCTTCCGGAGCACCTGATGATACCTCAGTTTTTATAGGGTTTCACACTGCTAGTGCTTTAGTTTTGTTGCGCTCTTGTTCTTTTTTGTTTGTTTTGTCCTTGTCACACTGTCTCGTGTTGCTGTGAATTGCCGTGATTTTGGATTTATGATTCTAGAATTCCCCTTTCCTCGTTCTTGCTTCGGTATTCGTTTGCCGATGTATTGTGGTGTGGAATGTAATTCACTGCTTCTAGCGGATTGCGGGAGTTAGAACGTGTGTCGTTATAATCAGCATTCAAGAAAAAATGACAAGGCTTAAATGTTGTGTAGATAAAGGTGAGAGGTACGTAAATAAGCGCCTCTACTGGTGAACGTTATAAATTTGATTTAGAATTGACGTAAATTTTAATTTTCATTTTAAACTATCGTCGTTTCAAACTATATCCTACAATTTTTCGGAAAAATTGATATTATGTTGCCAAAGAAATTTCTGTTTTATTGATATATTTTTATAGGGTCACCGAGTTCGTTTACGTGGTATAGATCGCTGATAGATGTTCATCTTTCAAATCACGCCTAAAATCATACCTGTTATCAACGACGTAGCTATTTTGACAGCGGGTTTTATAAAAAAAAATCCATTTTTGGCGTGCCTATTCTATGTTCAACTATTTATACCGGCGAAATTAATTCGGTGACGCTATATAAAATTTACAACATTAAAATGGGAATTTCCTTGTTTAAAACATATACTTTTTGCAGAAAAATTGTAAGATACAATTTCATTTAAAGACTTTTCATATATTATTTTTCTGTACGTTTTGCATGGATTCTATATGAAAACAACATAACTGATAGATTTTTCAATCGGTCATATTTCAAACACAAAAATCGCTAAACCGATTTCATTTCACCCTGGAATTCAGCTTTATTTGGTGCACTTGCATGTAAAATTTCATCGAAATCCGGAAGGTTTTCTATTTACGTACCTATTTTCTTAATTAATGTCGGATTTTGAATTTAAATAGAAGTATATAAATGATCAGCCCAGATATTTTAGAAAAATGTGCATACAGTATAGTATTTTGGAACTGTTGGAGTTGTTTTAAATTTTTGAAATGTCATGTTCTTTGTTTTCAAAGATTCGGGTTAGGTTGTTGATTTATTTTCATTCAGTTGGTTGACACAGATAGTAGGAATATGAGGAGAACAGTCGATAATTACAAATATTTATACTTAATATTTTTTACGAGTTGTAATGAAATTCTTTACTACTTGTTACCACCGGACTTTGAATCCGTCTCATTTAAAATTCAGAGTAATAGTTTGACTGAATAAATACGCAAACATAAGCGAGAGAAATTTTAAAAAAATGAATTGAATGTAAAAATAAATTCTTGAATTACCAAATATATTGAAAATTCTGTTCGGAAATTATTGTAAATTTAGTTCGGGAATTAATTTAAATACTTTTATATTCAGTACTAAATATATATTTTAACTGTAACTTAAGTACCGTATATAATATTTTTAAATTACGTACCGAAGTCTCTGTCAATTGAGTATGTTCTACCGAGGTAACTGTACATTTCTTTCCGACATTACAGTAAATTTTAACCAAAGTTGCCTTAAATTTAGTATCGTATATAATTATATTAAATTTAGACCGTATAAAGTTACTGTAAATTTTGTAACGAATTTTTGTAACCTCAATATTTACTACCAAAGTAACGGCAAATTAAACTAAACTAAGTACAGAAGTTAAGTTTAATTTTGATACGAATGGGGATGATAAAAAAATTACCGAACAGAGTTGTGAAGAGCTAATTCCATGAGACAAAAGACAAATCAGGTGGAAACCACCGGAAAAATTGTCGACCGCAATGATCAATTATTCATTGATATATTACAGGTGGAGAGTATGATTTCTGGAAAAATAAGGACGTCTATTATCCATCAAATGGCTCTTATATTACGGTAAAGTACATCATTTAGCAATAATTATACAGAGTATACAGTAAATTTTCGTTTTGACAACTTATGTCTCGTTATTATAAAGTAAGTAAGAACCGAACCGTCAGTCTAAAACGAACAATCCAATGACAATGGCAACACTGGAAAAAACAAAGAAACATAGACATTACATGAGCAGGGCACAGAAAAGGAAAATGAAGACACACACATATACAAAAATGAACAACACGGACCCAATAAAAACCATGGGTGAGATCAGGTGCACCGGTAGTGAAATCATCTCCTGTTTCTTATAAGACACCCGCCCTAGTGACCATGTCAACTCCGGTAGTAAAGTCAAATCCGGTAGAGGAAAAACAAACTTATAGTGGCATAGAGAAAGATCCTTTGTCATCTGGAAGACCGATATCCCATAGCGGTCAACAAGTTCGTGATGTCGACCGCAAAACTTCTGTAATGACGATTTCAAGTTATGGGTTACATACTCTTGCCTTAGCAGCCTATTTGTAAGCAACCGAGCTCTATCAAGGTAGTCACTGAGTCGACCAGAGGCCCTTGAGTAGTGAATGATTTAGGAGATATAAAGGTCATGCATTTAAAGAGCAAACATCAAAACAGATGGCAAACAACTGACAGATATTAAATTAGCATATAGGTCTTAAAGAGTAGCAAAGATCAAGTATGGATAGAGGTTGGCACAAAGGAGATACTTCTTTGTGTTATATTTCCATATTATAAATATTGTACATGTTTAAATGATCACTTTATGAAACAGCACAATGAACATTGTCAACAACAGACCAACCATTCATAGAATAAGATAACGATAGTTCATGGGTGATGATTATTAATATTTTTGACACATGTCCAAATGCATGGTGGGTACATCCCTTCTATATAAAATAAAAATCTGTCGACTCATTGTTGAACTCCTCTAAATCTGCAATGTTTTAGCTATATTTATCTTATTATATTGTCTACGTTTTCAAATAAACACAAAATAAAGTTGAAATCTGGCAGGCATTTTACCAAAAAACGGGTTACGACTAATATTTCTATTGAATCTGGACAATTAACTATAGACTTCAATTATCTCAAACAACAAACGCAGTCATCTCAATCTTGTTTTCTCTTATTTACTTTAACCTTATTATTTGTTGGTATCGTACTCACATATGTCCATTTGTCGTTTCTGTCTTCCATGCTCCAATGGACCTAGTTTACAGAAATCGTTAAACACATCAATATTGTAAGTTCTGTGTTATATATTCCAGGATGTGTTAACAGAACGTGCGATAGACATTATAGAAAATCACAATCAACATGAGTCTCCTCTGTTTCTGTATTTTGGTCACGCTTCTCCACATTTTCCGTTGCAGGTATGTAATTTTCAGTTTAAATGTTCTGCAGATTATTATTCATTTAATTTGATTTTCATATAAGTACTTTTTGCACCACCTGACCCAAAGGGTCAGTGTAAACTATTGTCATCACCTGGCGTCCGTCGTCCGTCCGTCCATGCGTCGCCCGTTCGTTGAACTTCACATTTTCATCTTATCCTCTGAAACCACTGAAGCAAATTTAATCAAACTTTACAAGAAAGATGTATGGAAGGTTCTTTACCGAGAGTGCGGTACTTAGATTCAACATTTGACCCTCTGGAAAAATCACATTTTCATCTTCTCCTCTGAAACCACTGAAGCAAATTATAGCAAACTTTACAGGAGTGGTGTATGGATGGTCTTTTACAAAGACTGCTCATTTTGCTCCGATCCGACACAAACATGGCTGCCAGCGCTGAACTTAGTTTTAATAGTGGACCCTATGGGAAAAAAATCACATTTTCATCTTCTTCTCTGAAAGCACTGAAGCAAATTCAACCAAACTTTACAGGAATGATGTATGGAAAGTTCTTTACCAAGATTGCTCATTTCACTTTTATCCGGCAAAAAACCTTGGCTGCCAGAGCGGATCTTTGGTTTAACATTGCACCCTATGGGAAAAATCAAATTTTCATCAACTCCTCAGAAACCATTGAAGCAAATTCAACAAGGCTTTACAGGAATGATGCACTGAAGTTCCTTTACAATGTTTGCTCATTTCACTTGGCTCCGATAAAAAACATGGCCGCCAGCGCGGAACTTAGGTTTAATAGTTTAATATCAGACACTAAGGGAAATATCAAATTTTCATCTTCTTCCCTGAAACCACTAAAGCAAATTCAACCAAACCTAACAGGAATGATCTATTGAAGGTGCATTGCAAAGATTGCTCACTTTGTTCCGATCCGATAAAGAAATGGCCGCCAGCACTGAACATAGTTTAAACATTGGACCCTTTGGGAAAATCAGAGACCAATGAAGCAAATTCAACCAAACTTTACAGGAATGATGTATGGGAGATACTTAACTAAGATTACTCAGTTTTTTATCCAATAAAAAATAAAGCGGCCAGCGTTGAGCATAGTTTAACATAGGACCCTATGGGAAAGTTTAACATAGGACCCTATGGGAAAAATCTTTATTTTCATTATCTACCGTGTTTTTGTAGAGAATTAGTCTCAAATGCATTTATTTAATATCCATTCATTGTTTAGTTTTCACTGAATCTAGGAAGGCACCGATTCTACGTTAATTTGATGAACAATTTTACGTATCTGGAACAATTTTTGACCGCGATGGTCCTGACGGTGTACAGGCATTTCAAAAGTAACGATGGGTTAAACCGGTTTTATGGCATGCCAAACATCCCCTTCCATTGAGGTAGTGTCCGGTAGCAACTCCACAGCAATTGCTTTTGGAAGGTCGTAGATCATCCCAGTATTAAGTAAAAAATCTTGAATCAGAGGTCGGACCGAACTTCAAATTTTTCGACAAGGGACTGATATCTATCGAAGAACTCTTTTAATAATCGTATGAGGTGGAATTTTTTGAAATAGAAATCAATAAATTAAAAGTATATCAGGTTACATCTGCAATGGTTAAAAAGATTAATTGCATGCTACAATCTCTCAGGGAACTACACAAATCAGGCAAAAGACAAACATTAGCAACGATAGGAACTCGAGACAGCCTTACTTGGTACCGGCATTAATAAAAGCCAGCGGTAGGGTTTAACCGATTAATAGGTACCCAAACCTCCCCTTTCTTTATCCCGATTCCCTACAGTATAATAAACATACGAACAATTTACTTCATTGAACCATGTATTTTAGGGATTTTTTCCCTTGTATATTTACTCCATATCCCTTTATTTGTTCATACAAAACATTTGAAGCCTTGATTAATAAGGCGGTCACGGAGATAACTATGTCTTATGAGGAAGTCTGTACAAATTGTGCTAACTTTCGTGTAAATAAAAAATATCATTGACATGCAAACATTACAACAGTGTCATCGACTTAGAAATCCTGATGTTAAAATGACATTGAAACTCAAATCATATATCAATACACAATTGATCGAGTTAACATAGATAGAATTTAAAAGGATGGATGAAAAATGTTTTTTTTTTAATTTTTCATGCATGCAATTTAATCTTTGACTGCTGGAAGATCTTTCTTTTAAACACTCTCTGTTTTTGGTTTACACCTTTGTGTCCATGATTCATCTTTTTACTTCAGCTTCGTATTTGGATCTTTTGGTTTGCATTGGCGGGAATGGACGTTTGAAATCTAGGCTGTATGACAAACGTGATGATTTTAACTTCCCAATTGTGAACTTTCCCTTTCTGAGCAGCAATATACCTGCCTCTCCAGCCTATGGGGTGTACATTTCACAGTTGATTCGTTGCTGTCGGGCGTGCAGTTTATGCAGTGACTTTTTGGTTAGAGCAGAGGCACTGTCCCAAAGGCTGCTTAGTCAGGGATTTGTTCAGCCTTTGTTACTTTCATCCCTTCAGAAATTCTATGGCCGTCACCATGACATCATTGACAGATATGACGTGTCTGTGTCCCAAATGAAAACGGACATTTTCAGCTAGATTTCACGTCTTCACGGATTTGACTCAACCCCGGATTGACTCACTAATAGTGTGACGGGTGCCGCTAGCGGAGCAGGACATGCTTACCCTTCCGGAGCACCTGATGTCACTCTCGGTTTTAATGGGAGTTCACACTATTAGTGGTTTTAGTTTTTTGTGTTGTCTTGTATATCATACTGTAAGATTTTAGTTTTGTCTTCGTTATTATATTCGTGCTACTGATTTGTCCTGGTTAATGTTTGAATACTTAAATGACTTACAACAGCTTTTCAAATTTTTACCTTGGTACTGTTTGAGGTTAGAGAAGTAACACGTACCATGGATTTTTATTGGTTTTGTCTAAGGGTTAGAAAATGGCAATTCCAATCAGCCTAATATCAGTACTTTCAAAACAATATATACCTCACTGATAGTGTGACGGGTGTCGCTAGTGGAGCAGGACATGCTTACCCTTCCGGAGCACCTGATGTCACTCCCGGTTTTCATGGGAGTTCACACTATGAGTGCCTTAGTTCTTAATGTTATCTTTTTATTTCCGTGCATTGTAGCTGTCTCACGTCCTTGTTTTGTGTTTGTTTTTATCTGTTACCGTTTCTGCCATGTCTTTGGACTTCGAGTTTTGTAGTCATCGCTTCCCTTGTTCCTTCGGTATTCTACTGCCGTTGTTTAATTCGGAATGATACAGGTTCCAGAGAGGTTCAAAGATATGTATCCGGAGGTAACAGATCAGAAGAGGAAAACTTATCTAGGTTTGTTGTAATAATATACTAGACAGACAAGATATTATATTCCTGAAATCACTTCAAATACAAATGAATTTCAAACATTATTTCATTTCTGAAGTTTTTGTTTTTGATTAGATGTGTAAAATAAATATGGCTTGATGTAAGTTTCTATAGTTACAGCACATCTCTATAAACTCGTGTAACACTTATCTAGAACATATATTTTTGTGCTAATTAAACATTATCAATACAATATATATTCCATTAGACAAAGCGAGCAACAACAATATATCAAATATCATAATACCGAAGTTACTGTTAATTTATTTTCTGCATATGCGCATTTCGACAACTTATGTCTCATCAGTGCAGATAAAACCAAAACATTTGGAAGTCCATTAACCAAATCGTGTAAAATCTGATGGAGAACAAATAACCAAAAGGGTCTAAATAGAAAAGCCAAAATTTAGCTAAGGACAGAGCTATGCATGAGGGAGATACTCCTTAGTTTTAAACAAAATTTGCCTAAGATAATAATTATGTATGCGTTGATAAATGTAATAATACATATTTTTGAGCTGATGAGATACTATAATTACATAACAAAATATCGAAGTTACTTTGAATTTAGTTTCTGCATATTGCCATTTCGACACACAAGGAACAAGGCTTTCCTTGTTCTTTGTCTTGATTTCACTTTGAGGCCTTCAACGACTGGCAAACATTCATACCTAATAACATGTTTAGCGGCATCAATTTAGCTCGTTTTCGAACAACGCTACATCCATATGGTGAATAAAAGGATATGGAGTAAATGCACATGAGACAAAGTCTCTACAAATACATGGTAAAAAACAAGCAAAGGAACAACGCTTTTATTGTTGTTCTTCATCATGTCGCAATTACTCATGGCTGTGACATCGTCAACAAACATACAATTACGGTCAAAGTACTCTTACCAACACCGTCATCCGTTGGCCGACAAATGGGCCAAAAGTTAACGCATAAATGACCACAGGCCACGCATCAAGTTGATTGTTAGAAACTTGGCAAACAAAATCAGGAAATCTGGGTATTACATATACAGATCGCAAGAATAATAGTTAAATGTTAAAAAAATAAGAAAGCCAAAATGCTAATCTTGATATTAGTGCATTTATATGAGAAATTCTTACATGAAAAAGGAGCGTAAGTAAAAGCTGATATGAGCTGGTATAGATACATATGTACGAGCTGAAGATGATTCATATGTATCATCTGAAAATGACAACTTTGTTCTTTCTGGTATCATAAGGTTCCATAAACACTAAAATTGTAAAATTATTTTCACATAGAATAAAATATGTAATTCGAAAACTCGCTTAAGATCAAAATCGTACTTTCAAATTTTGTCTTTTTTATTATTTATTTATTCATTTTTTTTGTTATATCAAATTGTTATTCTGACAATCTGTCATATGCCCACATCTCATGACTAATGAACTTATGATGCCAAGTTTTCTAACTTTTCACTCGATCAGTGCCCTGTTGTTGTTTAAGTATTATGATTGTCTTCTGATAGACTTTTGTCGAACAACGGATGACAGCAATTGTAAAAAAAAAAAAACTTTTGCCAGTTAATTTTGTGTTTGTTGACAAATAATTATAATGAAGAGCATGGGTGTAACGTTGCTGGACAACTTGCATTGGACAACTTGCATTGAATTCCGCTCAAACGAATTCCAGAGGCCGTATTGAACTTACTTTCAGGTATTAACAGGGCTCATTGTTGAAGGCATCATAGTGATTCCAAGATGAAGAAAAACTCAAAAGCGTTGTTCCTTTGCTTCTTTACCATGTACTTGTAGAGACTTTGTCTCATGTGCAATTACATCATATCCCTTCATTGTAGGAATGTTATCTTCACTTGATGAAAGTGTTGGTAGAGTGGTAGACGCTCTGGAAAGAAGCAATTACATGGATAACACAATTATAATTTTTATGAGTGACGTTAGTATTCTTTATTATGTTAAAATTCATAGAATAAAATTAAAATGTGTGATATATAGTTTAATAGTCCATATCACATCTTTTTCTCTATGTATGATTTGTAAAATGCTGTAAGAAATCTTTAGAAACGGAAGTATTTGGTATTTTTGTATTCGTTACTAGCATATCCGCATGCTAACTGTTATCATTCAACAGTTTCAGCTACTCAACCATCCAGTCAAGGGTTCTGGAGTTTGAACAGTCTAATGAAAGTTAATTGTACGAAGTGTATTTTTGCCGTTTTAGTTGATGCTTTCAGCCTCTTTTTTTTCTATCTGCAACAACATTAAATAACAAAAGACAGAAATTACTATAAATTTATTTCCTGCATATGGCCGTTTCGACAACTTCTTTCTCATCAGTGCAGATATAATATAAACATTTGGAAAACCGTCAACTCAAAGATGTTTAAAAACTGATAGAGAACAAATACCAAATATGATCTAAGTGAGAGTCAAAATCAGCATAGTACAGAGCTTTGCTTGAGGGAGATACACCTTAGTTTTCAACAAAATTTACAGAAGTTTAGATATTGCTATTTTCTGATGATTAAAATTAGCTTGCGGGTCAGCACCGAAGTACTGACTACTGAGGTGGTGAATACCCTCGGGGATTAATAATCCACCACAGAGGTAGCAAATCACAAAATACAGAATTTACTATAAAGTTAGTTTCTGCATGTGGCCATTTTTACTACTTATGTATCATCAGTGCAGATAAAATTTAAACATTTGTAATACATTTAACTCAATGATGTTTAGAAATTGATAAAGAACAAATAACCAAATATGATATAAATGGAAAGCCAAAATCCGCTAATAGGAAAAAGAAGGGAAACGGGGAATGTGTCAAAGAGACAAAGACCCAAAGGGGAGTAATAACAACTCAAAGCAACCATAAGATCTTCAATGAACGGTTAGGAAACCCCACACCCAACGGCAGGTCGGAGTTGGTCCCTAAATAAATAAAGAGTAATCAAGTTCAGCAAAATAAACATCATCCAAGACTCCCATAGACATAAAATGAACTTACTAGAAAATAGACAAGACACACAAAGGCTTAATAAATTCCCTTACTTAGGACAGGCGCAAACCTGCTGCGGTGGGGTTAGACTAGTTTTATTGGGCCCAAACCTTCCCCCTATAGCCAATGTAATAAATAAAAAAAACAATCGTAACAACAGTAAAATTCAGTTGGCAACAGGACTGAGTCAATTGTGGAAAATGAAACTGAAAGAACAAAATATACGGACATAAACATGAAATCACAAGAAACTACTAGCAGTTAATTGACATACCAGCTCCATGTTCCGTTTGTACTTAATTAATGCAAAGCATAGAAATTAAACATTAAGTTATGGATCATGATTTTATTCAATTATTCCATCGCATGTATTTGTACCATTGCTGTTTTATTTGCAATATAATAATAATATGATACATGAAGAGTGTCGTGAAAATGGGTAACCTGTAAATAAATACCGGACAGATTGGTCAAGAGCTGAAATCCACGAAACATAAAGACAACTCAGGTGAAAACCACCCGGAAAATTGTCGACCGCAATGGTCCCGTTTAAAAACAATGGTTGGTTTAACCGGTTTTAAGTGCGTAAATCCCTAACCTACCTTCCAATGCTGTAGTATCCGACAGCAACTCAACAGAAATTGCTATCGAAAGGTAGTAGACAGTTAATTAAATCATCATCCTAGTATTAAAAAAACGAATCTTGAATCAGAGTTCGGACCGAAACTTAAATTCTTTTCCATAAGGGATTGATATCTATTGAACTTTTTAATGATCGTATAAGACGGGATTTTTTTAAAGCCTTGGTTAATTAGGCGGTCACGAAGATAATTATGTCTAATTAGAAAGTCTGTATGTGTATGATTTGTGCTATCTCTGGCGTAACGAATCAACTGTGAAACATACACTCCGTAAACAGGAGAAGCTGAAATATTGCTGTCCATGTTAGGGAAATGATAATTTTGAAAATAAAATCGTCTGTTTTGTGGAAAATTTTAGTACTGAGATGACGATTTTCGTCAAATTCGAGATATAAGTCCATAAGTAATTGCCCTCAAGTCTGAACATTTCAGAAAAAATATGACAATACTTTTAGTTTTCATTAGATGTATAAAGATGCAATATTCTTGTTTTTTACCTAAGTAACTATTGATTTTCTCCATATTTAAATTAATTTTATGTTATTGGGAACTGTGACACAAATTTTAGTATCAATATACAATCAATACCAAAGTTGCATAATAAACGGTAAATTTCGTTATTCAGTACACGTGTTTCAAGGAGTAACCTCTCATCAGCAGCATTAAAACCAAATAATATGAGAAGCCATTATCAAACAATAGTTAAAAAAACCAAAAAATATCGAAATAGGAAGCTAAATTCAATATCAAGAACAATTAGAGTAATAGCAAATGTACTTTAACAAAGAAAACACAATAAACAAATAAAGGGATATAGAGTAAATGTACATTGGACAAAATCCCTATAAATCCATAGGAAGACTAAGCAAATGGAATAACGCTTTCATTGTTTTTCTTCATTTTGAAGTCACCATGAGGCCTTCAACAATTGCAAACACTCCTACCTCATAGTTAATTCAAGACGGTCCCTAGAACCGGGTTGTGCGTTATTTGAATAATTCTTATTGTAATATATTTTGACAGAATGGTGGCGACTACAATTTTGGTGGCAGTAATTGGCCTTTGAGAGGAGATAAAGGAGATCTATGGGAAGGAGGAACGAAGTCTGTGAGCTTTGTGTATAGTCCAACATACTTGAAAAAACACAGAGCTACTCACAATGGGTGAGTTGTTTGACAATAAAGTACACTGTGTTATTTTTCAAAAAAGGTAATAACACTCCGATATTATGTGACTACAAGTGTCTTTAAAAACAAAGATCCATTAGATTCTTCGTTCAAATTTCGACTCAAAAGGGGTTTTCTTGATTTTCTATCTTTTAAAATAGTCCCTTGATAGGTTTTAACGTGGCAGACTTAGATTACGGGGCAAATTCTTAAAATCACTTGTAAGTTAATTTTTATCATCTTCGTAATTATATTGCAAGCTTCTACGTAGATGATTTTTTTTTTTGCTGAAAAAATTGGTCAAACTGGCGATTTCAAACGCCTCACTGGTTTAGAGTATAAGCCCCTAAACGGACATATCCGAATAATGACGATAAGGCTTTGCCCTAACTTGAAATCTGACAATTCTACTCCCTTAAATACAGACCGCTCCCGACATGTATTGCTTCAATGACTTTTTTTATTTTTTATTCTCTTCTTGTAACTCTGGTGCTTTCAGCTGGATTAACTGGATAATTCTTGTCAAGAATACCGCTTAAGTGCACGCTAGGGGCCTTCTTGATCTCGCTTGAGGGGGTGATTTTTGTTCACCTCTAGTTGAAGGCCCTCAGGAGACATCAAGATGTAGACAGGAATAAAAGCCATGTCCTTGATAAACTGGAGTTTTCTATGTATCGTGTGCGTTTTTGTCACATGTACATTCACTCCATATCCTTTCATTTTACCTATTTGTAAATACATTAAAGAAAGATAAGAAAATACATTCATATTTATTTTTTTTCCTATATTTACAGAATGATCCATGCCGTAGATTGGTTTCCTACCATCCTAGATATGGCTAAACATCCAAAAGGTAATTTTTCAACCTAGCTTTAGGCGGCGTAGCGAGAAAGCCGATTTTGATTCGACACATGTGAGATGATAGTCATTCTTAGCAATAATATTTGAAGCAAAATATGGAAAGGTTGTAGACTTGCTCCTGGGAGAAATTTTCATATGGATACACTTTCATATTTCAAATTTTGGCGTTTTAATTTTTGTACTTTCTGGATGGTATTCTGACAGTTTGTTTATAATGTTCATGTCACATGATTTTATCGTGTCAAGTTTTCTAACCGTTGACTCAATAGAATTGTCATCAATTGGTCTTTTTGTTTGGCAATCGATTACAGCGATTGAAAGAATCAATTTGAAGTTAATTTTATGTTAGTTTAAAATGCAGCATCCATAAGAAGCATTATATCACAGCGTACCAGCAGATATAGCGGGGGGAAAGCATATTTACTTAGGGGGGAGTTTTTGACAATTTTTGCATGGTTGTCTGGAGAAAAGGTAAATTGTTATATACCACGGAACCCAGTAATAAATAGGCTACACGATGGTCAACAGAAAGAAGATCCACACACTATAGTTTCTCCGAACACTTCGACATTATTTCCAACTTCCAGGCGAAAAACGATATTTTCTAAACTTTTACCTTTCCAACATGTATATGAATGGTCTTACTTGTTCATATAAATTTAAAAATGCATTTTCACCAATACTTTTATCTCCCTAAAATATGTGATGTCAGCGTTGCTCGAATATTTTACACTTTTTGTATGTGTGACCGGGGGGAAAGTCATGTATCTTTGGGGGGCAAGTCATGTATCTTTGTGGGGGAAGCACATTTATATATTTTGCTTTATTGTTTGAGAAAATGCACCTGGATGAGAGCAAAAACACGATGCAGTCTACAAGAAGGACACCAGTGACTTAATGTGTATTTTACATACAACTTTTATACACGAATTAGAATTTTTAAGCTGTCTTCCTCTGACGAAATTATCAGGTAATTCTTTGCCACAAGCTACAAATGAAGTCAATACACGTCTGAAAAAAGGTTTTAACATCAGAGACACAGCAAAATATGTCACGAAAACATATTTTTACTAGGAAGAAAGCAAAATCTATTACCACTGCTNCTCATTGGGATAGATCTGGTGTAAATATTCCTTGAATTTTGGATTATTAAGAGAAAGTACATCGTCTATGTAGCGGAAGCTGAAATTGAAGGACTGGGCTAAATGTTTTTGTTTTTTCTGTGTAAGCCCTTGTAAAAACTTCGCCTCATACGAAAAAAGGAAGAGATCAGCTAAAAGTGGCGCGCAGTTAGTTCCCATGGGAATCCCGATTGTCTGTTGAAAAACACGGCCTCCAAATTCGACAAAAATATTATCTATTAAAAATTCCAACATATTGATTACGTCATTCTTTTGGAATGTTGCTACAAAGAAAAGGGAAGTTGACTATGGAAAAGTTAAGTCATCGCGTTTGTTATACAGGCTAGTTGGTAATGTACCTCTGTTGTCAATTCCAAGATGAAGGTCAAGGAACGAAGCCGATGTGGAAGTATCTGTAGTATCCTTAATTTCAAGCTTTTTTGGATAAATAAAATGAAGAAAATCACCAAAGCGAGGGTTGTTTAGTGATAAAATATCATCTATATAACGGAAGCTGAAATTAAAGGACTAGGCCAGTTTTTTGTCTTTATTTTAAAGAAGCCCTTCAATGAATTCAGCCTCATAAAATTTCGACTCAAAATGGTTTTTCTTGATTTTCTATTTTTTAAAATAGTCCCTTGATAGGTTTTAACGTGGCAGACTTAGGTTACGGGGAAAATTCTTAAAATCACTTGTAAGTTAATTTTTATCATCTTCGTAATTATATTGCAAGCTTCTACGTAGATGATTTTTTTTTGCTGAACAAATTGGTGAAACTGGCAATTTCAAACGCCTTACTGGTTTAAAGTATAAGCCCCCTAAACGGACATATCCGAATAATGACGATAATGCTTTGCCCTAACTTGAAAGCTGACAATTCTACTCCCTTAAATACAGACCGCTCCCAAAATGTATTGCTTCAATGACATATTTTAGCTGCGATCGATGTTGAGCTTGCTCAACATTTTAATTCTCTTCTTGTTACCCTGGTGCTTTCAGCTGGATAACCCTGAGCATCGCCCAAGTTGGCAGTCAATGGCGGTTTGGGAGCAAGGGAGTGACCTTTATATAATTTTTGTCAAGAATACCGCTTAAGTGCACGCTAGGGGCCTTCTTGATTTCGCTTGAGGGGGTGATTATTGTTCACCTTTAGTTGAAGACCCTCAGGAGACATCAAGATGTAAACAGGAATAAAAGCCCTGTCCTTGATATACTGGAGTTTTCTATGTATCGTGTTCGTTTTTTGTCACATGTACATTCACTCCATGTCCTTTCATTTTTCCTATTTGTAAATTCATTGAAGAAAAGTAAGAAAATACATTCATATTTATTTTTTTCCTTTATTTACAGAATGATCCATGCCGTAGATTGGTTTCCTACTATCCTAGATATGGCTAAACATCCAAAAGGTAATTTTTCAACCTAGCTTTAGGCGGCGTAGTGGGAAAGCCGATTTTGATTCGACACATGTGAGTTGATAGTCATTGTTACAAATAACATTTGAAGCAAAATATGGAAAGGGTGTAGACTTGCTCTTAGGAGAAATTTTCATATGGATACACTGTCATATTTCAAATTTTGGCGTTTTAATTTTTGTACTTTCTGGATGGTATTCTGACAGTTTGTTTATAATGTTCATGTCATATGATTTTATCATGCCAAGTTTTTTAACCGTTGACTCAATGGAATTGTCATCAATTGGTCTTTTTGTTTGGCAATCGATTACAGCGATTGAAAGAATTAATTGGAAGTTAATTTAATGCTAGTTTAAAATGCAGCATCCATAAGAAGCATTATATCACAGCGTACCAACAGTATATGCTTAGGGGGTAAGTTTTTTGACAAGTTTTGCATGGTTGTCTGGAGAAAAGGTTAGTTTGCACATTATTCAAACGCAATAATGTAAAATTGTTATATACCACGGAACCCAGTAATAAATAGGCTACACGATGGTCAACAGAAAAAAGATCCACACCCTATAGTTTCTCCGAACACTTCGACATAATTTCCAACTTCCAGGCGAAAAACGATATTTTCTAAAATTTTACCTTTCCAACATGTATATGAATGGTTTTACTTGTTCATATACATTTAAAAATGCATTTTCACCAATACTTTATCTCCCTAAAATATGTGATGTCAGCGTTGCTCGAATATTTTACACGTTTTGTATGTGTGACCGGGGGCAAAGTCATGTATCTTTGGGGGGAAAGCACATTTATATATTTTGCTTTACTGTTTGAGAGAATGCACCTGGATGAGAGCAAAAACGCGATGCAGTCTACAAGAAGGACACCAGTGACTTAATGTGTATTTTACATACAACTTTTATACACGAATTAGAATTTTTTAAGCTGTATTCCTCTGACGAAATTATCAGGTAATTCTTTGCCACAAACGGCAAATGAAGTCAATACACGTTTGAAAAGGGGGTTTTAAAAGCATAGACACAGCGAAATATGTCACGAAAACATATTATTACTAGGAAGAAAGCAATATTTATAACCACTGCTTTCCACCCGCTTAGAAATATGACTCCCCCCCCCCCCCGTCACACATACAAAAAATATTCGAGCATCGCTGATATCACGTATTTTTGAGTGACAAAGTCTTGGTGGAATTGCATTTTTAATTATATATGAACAAGTAAAAAAAAACAAAATACCGAAGTTACTGTTAATTCATTTTCTGCATATATATAAAACCATTCATATACATGTTGGAAAGGTAAAATTTAAGAAAATATCGTTTTTCACCTGAAAGTTTGAAATTATGTCGAAGTGTTCGAAGAAACTGTAGTGAGTGGATCTTTACCGGTGCACCTGATCTCACCCATGGCTTTTTATTGGGTCCGTGTTGTTCATCTTTGTGTATGTGTCTTCATTTTTCTTTTCTGTGTCGTACCCATTGTGTGTCTGTTTTTTTTTTTCTTTTTTTTTTTTTTTTGTTTCTGATGTTGCCATTGTCCTTGGATTGTTCGTTCTGGATTGACAGTTCGGTTCTCACTTACTTTATTCTGTTGATCATCGTGTAGCCTATTCATTGCTTGGTTCCGTGGTATATAGCATTATTACATTATTGCGTTTGAATAATGTGCAAACTTACCTTTTCTCCAGACAACCATGCAAAAATTGTTAAAAACTTCCCCCCCCCCCGCAATATCTGCTGGTACGCTGTGTATATGGATGTAGCGTTGTTCGACATTCAGCAATGAATTCCGCTCAAAATGCTACTAGAGGCTGTATTGCACTAACTTTTGGGCATGAGCAGAGCTCATTGTGGAAGGCCTCCTAGTGACTTCAAGATGAAGAATAACAGTGAGAAGATTATTCCGTTGCTAATTTTGATCTGCACTGATGAGACATAAGTTGTCGAAATGCTCATATGCAGAAAATAGATTGACAGTAACTTCGGTATTTTGTTATTTACCATATGTTAGTAGAGACTATGTCTTGTGTACATTTACTCCATATCCTTGCATTGCTCATTGCGGGTGGCCATTTTAAAATTTTATGCCTCTTTGGTGCAGTGAAATACTTAATAATTAATGATTAATTAATCAATGAAGGGATATGTTTTGCAATCCATTAGAATGTATTAATAAAACACTTAACATAAGTTGTCAAAATGCACATACGCAAGATCTAAATTCACAGTATATTCAGTATCTTGTTTTTCATTACAATAGATATAGAATAAACCTAATTTTTATAGCGCTACCTCAATTAAGAGAAATAATGCTTTAATCAAAATTTTATTATCATGTATTCACCCCTATTAAGCTGGGTAAAGTTTAGGTAAAGGTAATGTTAAAATATCAAAAACTGTACCTAAAAATTATCCTGAACCGGTACAAAACGTTATCCAATTTTATTTGAAAGAAGAAATTTGTTTACATTTTTCTCAACCGGACTTAACCAATTATATGCGAACTCTTCTTACCTAAACTGTTTGCCGAGAACTCAGCTTAATAGGGATCAGGTTATAAAACGAGTTACCTTTTTTCAAAATCCTTTGGGATATCAGGGAATTAAGAAATTACTAATGTTATTCATTCTTCTTAGAGACTGAATTCAACTCTTGTTTTATCGAGTTTTGTTTCGCATAATTTGCCATTTTGATGGACTATTATTCGACCAAATTTCCAAAAACCACTTGCTTTGTCTTGTTTTACTTTTTCACTTCGGCTCTGACAATTCTGTTCGGTAATTTTATATTTGCCCTCATACTAAATTTAGGTAGAGGTTATTGGGAAAAGGAAATATTTTGGTGAAGAATTGCACGCTTTTCATGTTTAAATGATCTATATATATATATATATTCACCAGCCAGGTACACCAGGGCAGAAAACTAGATTTTTGTAACAATGGCGAAGCATATCTTTATTCAAAAAAATATACAGTCAAAGGTGTGAAAACACTTTAGATTATGAGCAGCAACAATCTATGAGACCATTATTCATCACAAAATGTTGTATAAACAGTTGAATTTCGATAGCTCGAACATTTATGGTAACCAATGAAGATAGTGAGAGCTATCGAGGTTGAATGATGCTTTAACTTGAAAAAGTGGCCTGAAAAATGTGTTCCATCAATCAAGGTTCGAGCCATCGAAGTTCATTCGACTTAAATAACGTTTCTGTCGCGCATGTAGTTTATACAGCGATTTTTTAATAGAGCAAAAGCACTGTCCCAAAAGTTACTTAGTCAGGGATTTGTCCAGCCTTTGTTGTTTTCATCCCTTCAGAAATGTTATGGCCGTCACCATAATATCATTGACAGATATGACGTGTCTGTGTCCCAAATGAAAACGGACATGTTCAGCGGATTTCACGTCTTCACGGATTTGACATACCTGGTTTTGACTCGAGCCTGGATTGACTCACTGATAGTGTGACGGGTGCCGCTAGCGGAGCAGGACATGCTTATCCTTCTAGAGCACCTGATGTCACTCCCGGTTTTCATGGGAGTTCACACTATGATTGCCTTAGTTTTAAATGTCGTCTTTTTATTTCCGTGCATTGTAGCTGTCTCACGTCCTTGTTTTGTCTTTGTTTTTCTCTGTTGCCGCTTTTGCCATGTCTTTGGATTTCGATTTTTGTAGTCTTCACTTCCCTTGTTCCTTCGGTATTCTATTGCCGTTGTTTCTTCAGTCTAAATAACAGCGACTTTATGTTATGAAATTTTTATTACAGCTACATGTTTCAGAACAGATGGTGTGAGTCAGTGGAAATATATAAGAAGAGGGAGTGGTTCAGGCAGAAAGGAGTTTGTGTACCATTTTGATACTTATAAAGCAAATGCTGGAGCTATAAGGTTTTCAAATATTACCTACCTATAATCTTCGTGTGACTTACAATTCTGCAAGCACACATATATCCACTCTTATATCATAAATTTTGTTTTAAAATACAATTCTGAGAAATTATATTGATATCAGTTTTTAAACATATTTTGGTTTATGGAAGACCATATGTTTTGATCTGCAATGAAGAGACATAATTTGAGTAAAACGCTTTCTGCACTTTCAGTAACTTCGGTATTTGATAATTCAGAAATAATTCATGGACGCCGGTGGTTTTGTTGTCACTTTTATTTGTTATGATGAGGAGTACCTATGGTGTACAAGACAATAACAGCCATAACACACGTTTTACTGACGTTTTTGTGCACAAAACATGTTATGACGTCGTCTTTTGCAGTGTTAAGTCTGTTATGACGTCGCTCATTATGTTATTGGAGATTTTCATTTGGCTAGTCGTCATGGTTTCCATTGTTCCCATATTAGATAACTTAATACCGAAGTTACTGTGAATTTATTTCTGCATTTGCACATTTTGACAATTTATGTCTCTTCAGTGCAGATGAAGTCTAAACGTTTGGAAGACGATAAACTCAAGGATAACTGATGGAGTATAAATAACCATTAAGATCTAAATGTAAATCCAAAATCAGCTAAGGATGGAGCTTTGCATGAGGGAGATACTCTTAGTTTTCAACATAATTTACAAAAATTTAGATATTGCAAGGTTCCAAATCGAATCGGCGTTCGGGTCAGTTCCTAAGTTCTGACTCCAGGGCTGGTGAATACCCTTGGGGACAAACAGTCCACCAGTATTCACATTAAAACATGAATTCAGTACAAGACCTTTGCACAACCCACATGTGTAATATCTATTCATTACAAAAGTTAGCAGAATCAAACTAAATTCGTTATCAATGATGGTTCGTTACAAATCACTATGAAAACTACATCAGTGGAATACCTAAGGAACAAAACATAAGATTGCACAAATTAAAGTCATGAAACAAGGCAAAAACATTCTTCCACATATCTCAAAATAAATGGTTATCTTTTTATAAAAATATGTTGGAAAAGTTCTAGGGCTGGAATTTTGTTCCAGCATATTTACAAATTAGAATATAACTAGAGCTGTCGGCAAAGCCAGACTTATACCCCCCGCAACTACATATGAGTACCAAGGCATGTCATTTTGAAATTTGACCTTTAGCCACATGGTAATTGGAAAGCAAATCTAACAGAAATAAAGCCTGTCAGGACTGAAGTTACAAGTTTTATTCCAATCAGTTAATATCTGGTATTTCATTTAAAGGGTATTACATTGAATAATATATAATTCAGTGGATACAAAGATGATGCTTTAACCAAGCTTTCGACATAAAATGAGCAAAGATTTACTTTCATTAAGGTCAAAGGTCAAAGTTAAGGTCACAGTGACCTAAATTTGGTACGCAACACATCGTCTTCCCATAATGCATCCACACACCAAGTTTGATAGTCCTAGGTGCTACGGTACAAAGTACTGCTCCGGACACGAAATGCACATGGTTTTACGATCATCATAAAGGTCAGAGGTCAAAGTCAAGGTCACAGTGACCTAAATTTGGTACGCAACACCATTGTCTTCCCATGATGCATCTACACCAAGTTTGATAATCTAGGTGCTACGGTACAAAAGTTCTGCACCGGACAAAAAAATGCACATGGTTTTACAATCATAAAGGTCAAAGGTCAAAGGCAAGGTCACAGTGACCTATGTTGGGTACGCGACACATCTTCTTCCCATGATGCATCCACACACTAAGTCTGATAATCCTAGGTGCTACGGTACAAAAGTTCTGCTCCGGACACGAAATGCACATGGTTTTACTATCATAAAGGTCAGAGGTCAAAGTCAAGGTCACAGTGACCTAAATTTGGTACGCGACACATCGTCTGCCAATGATGCATCCACACACCAAGATTGATAATCCTAGGTGCTACGGTACAAAAGTTCTGCTCCGTACACGAAAGGGGACAGACGGACAGACATGGTGATTCCTATATACCCCCACTCTTCGTTTGCGGTGGGTATAAATATACGTTATAAGAAGAGTGGTACTACTAAGGAATATGAAAGTAAGTGAGAACCGAACCTTCAATCAAAAACGAGTAATCCAAGGACAATGGCAGAGACAAGAAACAAGGAAACAACACTAGTACGGCACAGAAAAGAAAAATGAAGACACACACACAAAGATGAACAATACGGACCCAATAAAAAACATGGATGAGATCAGGTGCACCGGTAGAGTAAGCATCTCTTGCTTCTAATCAGACACACGCCGTGTTGAACATATCAAGTCCAGTAGTAAAGTTAAATCCGGTAGAGGAAACAAAAATAAGCTTTAAAGGGAAAGATCTGTTGTCATCTGAGAAACAGATATCCCATAGCGGTCCACAAGATGGTTATGTCGACCGTAAAACTTCTGGAGGGATGACTTCAAGTTTTGGGTAACATACCCTTGTTAAAGTAGCCTATTTGTGAGCAACAGGGCTCTTTCAAGGAAGTCACTGTATCAAACACATACTCTTGAATAGCAATGAGCTTGGAAATGTAAACTCCATATGCGGGCGCTGTTTGGATGTTGCTGCAAAGAAACGGGAAGTTTGCTATTGGAAAGGTGAAGTCATTACGTTTGTAGGAAGTTAGGGATTAAACGCTGAAATCGGGCCTTTTAATTATTCTATTTTTAAACAACGGCAGTAGAATACCGAAGGAACAAAGCACAAGATTACACAAATCAAAGTCCAGAGACAAGGCAAAAGCAAGAACACCAAAAGACGGAAGACCAAAGACACCACATGCCCACAAAACACACGAACGTTACATATACAACACAAAAACTAAAGCACTAACAGTGTAAACGCTCAATAAACAAGAGTGACATCAGGTGCCCCGGAAGGGTAAGCATGTCCTGCTCTGTGCACAGCACCCGTCACACTGTCATTGGGTCAATCCAGCGTAAAGTCGAAACCGGTAATGTCAAATCAGTGAAGACGCGAATCTAGCTGAAAATGTCAGTTTTTATTTGTGACACTGACGTTTCATATCTATCTATGATGTCGTGGTGACGGCCATAGAATTTCTGAAGGGACGAAAGTAACAAAGGCTGAACATATCCCTGACTCAACCTCAAGTGGTTAATTCTCGTCGATTATGTGGAACTGATTTTAATCTTCTTTTTCCTTTGTAGTGTTGTTTGCTAAATATAAGTTAAAATACTCACAGAAATATGAATGAACATTATCAACAGATAAAAAAAAGATCTAACTAATATTGCAAAATATTTTATTTTTAAACTTTAATAGATTTGGAAAATACAAATTAATATTTGGAGATCCACGTGTGTATATTGGTGATCCTACGACAGACACAATATTTCCAGCTAATGCTAACTCTACAGATATCAGACTATTCGACTTAAGCTGTGAGTTAAAGTGATACTTTTTATAATGGTGTTAAAATATGTACTTATAAAAATGCTTTAAGAAGAAGCAATCAATACATCTCTTAAGTTTAAAAAATGGTGACATTTATTTTTGTCAATAATATTTGGTACCTTGATTTCTAGATGATAATCACTATCGACCAAGTGCGAATCCACGAGAACATTATGAAAGTCAAAACAATATATGCGATTGTTGAAAAAGTCATTATTACTGTCGTTAACATTATTGATTTAATGGCAGTAATAATTCCTTTTTCGGAATCGCATCTATTGTTTAGACTATGGTAATGATCCCATCGATTCGCACTTGGTCAGTAGTGACAATGATAAGACATGTGTTTCAATGGACATTACCAATTAATGTGACTGTGCGATTAATTAAAGATATTTGTGATTTTAAAATATACAATTGTGAGTATTGAACAATTTTTCATATAACCCAAAAACAAAAACTGATTGTTGATTGATAAAGGGTTTGACGTCAATTTCAGCAGTATTTCAGCTATCTCATGGCGGTCAGTTTTAGTGGTGGAGGGAGCCGCAGTGCCCAGGGAGAACCACCGACCTTGGGCGGGTAACTGACATACCTTATTACTTATGGTTGTAAGGTATGTAAGTGATAAGGTATGTTAGTTACCTGTCCTAGGTCGGTGGTTCTCACGGGCACTCGGGCTTCCTCCACTACTAAAACTGACCGTCATTAGATAGCTGAAACACAAACAGAAAGTACCATAAACTATCATCATGCATTTGTCAGCTTGACAAATAACTTGTACTAGGAAAGATAATAAAAATATTCCAACTTGTATGCTAGTTTTTGGTTGGAGAAAAAGGTCAATTAAAGTACAGAGTTGATAGTGATTATGGCTCATATCTCTTGATACTTTGAACATTTACAAATTGCGAGAGTTTCGGCGTGTAAGTCTTGACATTTATACTTGGTGGGGTAATTGTTTACAATCAAAAAGTAAAAGACAAAACTATCTAAATTGCATAAGAAACTGTAAATTTCGTTATGCTGAATACTTATTTCAAAGAGTAACCTCTCATCAGCAGCATTAGAATCACACAATATGAAAAGACAATTGACAAAAAAAAACAAACAAACAAACAAAATAAAACAGAATTGTTGATTTTTTTCAAGAGACTAAGATATAAATCCAAGTGCAACATTGTGTTGGCCATAAATTCTATACAGAACTTTTTTTTTATTTTCTTCGGTCTCTCTGGCTGCGTTTTTACTTAATTAACGTCATTTCAGATGATCCATCTGAGGAACACAACCTTGCTTCAGAGAAGCCTCATCTTGTTAGAAAGTTAATGGCAAAACTCAATCGACACCGCCAGTACAGTATACCAGCAAAGGATCCTCCAATCTTATCAAAAGATATCACTCAACCAAATGGAATAGCTACACCTGGGTGGTGTTAAAAAGGAAATGCAATACTTTATATAGACCAAAAATATATAACAAAATATGTTTACATGTATATAACCTCATTATTTGAACAGTATTTAGTAACTCATTTGTACTTTATTGCATAGACATGCATAAAAAATTACAATAACTGAGAAATTAAACATTATCAAATTAGAAGTAATTTGAAAATCTACTAATTTTAAATCAAACCATCAAATTTCCTGAGTAGATAACTTTATCAGCTGTATAGAAAAGTTAGAAAACTTACTTCGATGGCCGAAAACCGATTTTATTTGGAAACTTACATTATCTAAAATAGACTACTAAAAGTATTTTGTTTAAAACGAAGGGGTATTTTCCTTATGCAAAGGTTCATCCTTATCTGATTCTGGCTTTCCATTTAGATTCTTTTGATTATATTTTTTTTATTAATCTTTTGATTTCTGGATTGCCAATGTTTTAATTTTATCTGCAGTGAAGAAACATAAGTTTTCGAAATATCAATGTACAGAGAATTAATTTACAGTAACATCGGTATTTTTTATTTATCTCCAAAATGGTATAGTATTAATGAAGGGAAGATAACAGGAAACACTTACAATGGCCGAACATTACAATCACATGTCACAATCAACCAGGGAACTGTACAAGAAAAACAATAAAATGACAAAAGATAAACATAGATAACGATAGGAACCCGGGAAAGCCGGACTTTGTACCGACACTGGCAACAGCTAGCGGTAGGGTTAAACCGGTTGATGGGTACCCAAACCTCCCCTTTCTCTATCCCGTTTCCCTATAGTATAATAAACATACAAATAAAACCCAATACAGGTAAACCAGTAACTCTAAGACCACAATCTTGAAAAGAAAAGAATAGACAAAACGTAATTTAGAAAGATGGGTCTAGGAGTGCTCGCCGTAAACTGCCGGCTAGGTCAAGGAGCCTAGTCTGCTGGTAAAACACTGTCGCTCTACGGAATAATAATCAAACTTAAAACTTCCCGAAGGGTTTAGTAAAGAATCATCATGGATTTCAGTGAAAATCGGCAGTATTAGTATATTCCACGATTATCCATGTCTCTGGACTTTGATTTGTGTAATCTTGTGCTTTGTTCCTTCGGTATTCTACTGCCGTGGTTAAGTATCATTTATTTATAGCATTGTTGGTTTTCATTGTTGTCACTTGCCTTCATGTGCATAAGGAACTAACATATACAGATATAATCATTTATATATCATGTAAATTTCCTAGACAAAGACAAAAAACACTGGCGGATGAAATGATTTAATGTAAAGCATACATGTACATATGCTGACTTCAAGATGAAGAACAACAATAAAAGCGTTGTTCTTTTGCTTGTTTTAACCATGTATTTGTAGAGGAGACCTTGTCTCATGTACATTTACTTCATATCCTTTCATTCATCATATGCATATTGTTTTGTCCTAAGCTATATTTTATATTACTAATTATTCGGATTTTGTTTGGATTCATGCATTTCAAGCAATTTTTGAAGTTATAGATTTCCCATGTTTGGGTTCTAGTCTGCTGATGATGAATTAATTTCCTAAATGGCCAAACAGCTCATTAAAATTATTGCAGTTGGAGATAACATATGTGTTATGGTCTCATGTTGATTTACTCCATATCCTTTCGTCAAATATATTATTCTGCCGATCTAACTTATATCATTTTTCATATGTGTGCCCTTTCGTATTCATATGTATTTAGTATTAACATTCGTATTTTACCTTTTTCAAATTAAAATGTTACATATTCATAGAATAAAACACATTCTACTGCTTCAGTAAGTGATTTTTTTTTTTACCAAACTGTTTTTATTATATGTTTAGGATCATTCCAACTCTGAATGATCTTTTGAAATACCTGTACTAAGTCAGAACCATTGCCGTCGACAATTTTCCAGTGGTGTCCACCTGATTCGTCTTTTTGTGTAATGGATTTCGGCTCTTGACCACTCTGTTAGGTAATTTTGTTATTACCCCACTTACATTTCTTAAGTTTGTTTTGCAATACAATGTAAAACATATATGATATATAGTGTTGATCCCTCCTCACATTACGATAAAATTGTTTTCTGTTAAAGTGATACATTGGATTTGGATTTAATAAACGTCGTTCAAATCAAGACTGCATACCATGGATAGACATATAGAATCATATAAAATAAATGAACTAAATGCACATGAGACAAGGTTTCTGCAAATATATGACATACCATGCAACGGACCAACGCTTTTATTATTGTTCTTCATCTTGAAGTTATCATTATGCCTTCAACTATGAGCTCATAGTAAGTTGACGATGGTCCTAGCACTGGTTGCTAAATGTACAAAAATGCTTCATCCATGTTGCCTCATAGATGAGGGATGGTCAACAAACATTAAATTTACTGGAGAAGTATTCTTACAGTCATTTTCATCCGTTGGTAAAAGAAAAAGACTAACAGGAGAAAATCACACCATGAAAACAAGCGAAGGGCACTGCAACGCAATTTCAAGAAAACTTGGCATAATAGAATCATGAGATCTGGACAAAATAAAGGGTCAAATAAAATGCCAAAATTGGAAAGCATGATAGTGTATCCATGCAAGAAATTGTACATCAAACTATAGAAATATAGACACCATATATCGGGATGATCAATTACTTTCGTGAATGAGAATTGGAAATCCTTCAAGTCAGATATGTTTGCTACTCATAAGTGAAATAGGTACACAGAAGTATCTCTCTCATGCAAAGCTCTCTCCTTATCTGAATTTGCTTCCATTTTAGATCAGGTTAACTATTTCTTATTTATCAGCTTTTATTATCTGATTTATAAATTTACAACGTTTTGATTTTATCTGCACTGATGGGACATATGTTAGTTGTCGAAATGTTCATATGCAGAAAGATAATTCACAGTGACTTCGGTTTTTGTAATTTGACCCACACTTTTTGTGCCTGTAACAAGTCAGGACCATTCCGATTTACAATTTTCCGTTTTGGGGTTTTTTTTTACTTAATTTCTCTCTTTTTTTGCTTTTTTTTTTTTGTTGCCACAACAATTTTGTGATGTCTCCATTTGTCTTTATTTTTTCCGTTGAAAATTAAAGTTGGAAACATATATGTGCAACGGTATTTTTGCTGAATATAAAGGGTCTCCTCACAGTTACTTTACTGAGAGAGACACATAGCTCATGGAACATAGATATCTAAGATCAACCTATATGGTTCAATCAAAATATCCCCATCGAAAGAAGTCTATTTTGATTCGTTTTAAACGGCTTGTTGATGATCATAAATGAATAAGGAGTTTAACTTAAATTGTATGATTAAATGTATGATTTTGATTTCACTTTTACTAATTTCCCTTTTCTTGATGGCGACGTTCCTGTAGCTCCATCATACGGGGTGCATATATCTCAACTGCTTCGATTCGCACGCGTCTGTTCTACTCTTGACGACTTTAATGAACGTAACCTTACTATCACATCCAAACTTTTACAACAAGGTTACAGATTTCATAGATTGACACATTTAAGAAGTTTTCTAGAAGATATGAACATTTGATATCTAAATATAATGCGACTCAAAAACAGCTTATTACTGAGGGCATTTCTCACCCTCGTTTTGACGGAAATTTTGTTAAAAAATGTCATAAACTTATAAAATAACCAGAAAAACTTGGACGTAACTTACATACTGTCATACTGTCTCAATGTGAATTTATGTTGGATATGAATTGCCGTGATTTTGGATTTATAATTTTAGAATTCCTCCTTTCTTCGTTCTTGCTTCGGTATTTGTTTCCCGATGTATTACATTCTTTGCGTAATAAGGGATTTTGACCGAATATTCTTCATGATTCAGTTAAATTGGCTTTTGAATCCAATGACCTGAAGAATTTTTATTTACACTGGCCTCTCACTGATACTGCCGATGTCTACTGAAATCCATGATGATTCTTTACCAAACCCTTCGGGAACTTTTGAATTTGATTATCATTCCGTAGTGCGACAGTGTTTTGCCAGCAGACTAGGCTCCTTGAGGTAGCCGGCAGTTTAGCAGCGAGCACTCCTTGACCCATCTTTCTAAATTACGTTATGTGATTATCTCTCCCTTTTCAAAATTGTGGTCGTGGAGTTAGTGGTCTACCTGTATTGGGTTTTATTTGTATGGTTTTATGCTATAGAGAAACGAGTTCCTATCGTTGTCTATGTTTGTCTCTTGTCATTTTATTGTTTTTCTTGTGCAGTTCCCTGGTGGATTTTGGCATGTGACTGTAGTGTTTGGCCATTGTAAGTGTTTCCTGTTATCTTTTCTTCATCAATTTAAGGATGTATTCTTGTCATGTTTCAGTCTCGTTTAAATCTCGTTTGTAAATAATTTTCTGTACAATAACATCGAATTATAAAAAATTATGTTTATCTTTAAATTGTGTCAAAAATTATTCATTTCTATCGAGTAGTTTCAGAGTAATCTAAAATTGAAGATTTATGCCCTAATTGGTTACTGGATTCATGTGCAATTTTTCACAAAAAAGGGGTTGGATTAGAAAAAGACATTTTATGAAAAAAATATGCACTTAAAAATTATTTTTGTTTTTTTTTTTTTTTAGAAATAGTGTTATATATTTTTGCAATAAAAAATCACAAAACAAATGAAGTTTTAACCATTAACTGTTCGGAAATTTGGGAAAATCTGCATTTTTATGGAAATACGGAAATGTTGAAATTGACCCTAAAAAGCATGAAAATGGGACAGAACTTTCTTATATCAACACCAACATATGATTTTTGGGGGCTGAATTTGTTCATTCCTTCTATTTACAGCTTTCCAGAAAGTATGAGAAAAAGTTAGATAATCTAAGCTAGATTTTTTTCCATGAAAATAGTAAAAAAAAATGGGCAAAAATGCCTAAAAATGCGCAAAAGTGCTTAAATTGGTCATTTTCAAACATCTGTAGCAAAATAATTTACACAGAAACCTATGAATTTTTCTTCATATTTTAAATTTATAGGGTAAGAACTTTGCAAAAATCAAGGTCTGAAAAAAAGTTTAATACTTTAAAATTTTGGCTCCTCAGAAGAGTACATCCATAAGTAGTTCAGAGAAAAATTTTATTGGCGTAGCTCAAAATTTACAACAAATGGAACGACTATAATTTCAGCTGGTATTACTAGCCAGTCTAACTGTTATCAGTGACTGTTATTAATATTAATTACGCTATTACAGGTTATTTTTGTTTCACAATTGATAACTTTCTTATCATGCTATATCTTATCAGACCATAGAACTAGACATTTAATAAACATATGTGTTATGGTCTCATGTTCATTTACTCCATATCCTTTCAAAAAATATTTAATTCGGGAGTTTGTCTTTTAATGCAGCGTGGAGTTGGTAAAACAATTCCCCTTGTTTGAGATGTATGCTCTAAGATATGGTGTACTTGTACATGAGATTAAAACTCATGTCTACACTTTGTTTATAACTATTATCAAAATTTATCTAAATTCTAAAACTAAGGTTTATCTCCTTCCAGCGTAGTTTTGTCCTTAGCCATACTTGATATTACTGATTATTCGGATCTCGTTTGCTTTTTATTAATGTAGCTTCCACCTCTGTAGTTTTCCTTAAGATAACCTGTAAAACACCTATTTTCATGTTATATTCTAACATTATGTACCTGTAAAGAATTTCGGCCAAACTTTCAAGAAATTCACATTACTCCTTAACTCGGTTTTAAGACTTATAAATTTCTTTAAAAAAGGCCTAAGATTGTAGTTCCTGGCCATTGTAGGTGTTTTCTGTTTTCCTGTTTTTGTAATTCTAAGAATAACCTACATAATTGACATTTATTGGCATATTTTAATTGCTTGTATCTAAA
>MJUU01036889.1:174622-196406 GCA_002080025.1 Modiolus philippinarum | reverse complement strand
TTCGTTAAATCATCAAATGATAACTACTTATAGAATGTATTCAAACAAACACAAAAAGTAGAGTGGTTTATTTTATTATTATTATTTTATTTTTTTTAATTTTTTTTTTATTTATTTATTTATTTATTTAATTTTTTTGATTACTTAAATATTAAAACTGACTCAACTTGAAGTTTTATCTGTAGATTATAGGTTTTGGAACAGATGGAAAACTGAGAGTCCCTATCGAAGTTGTCCAGTTTATAAGAAGGATAACATAAACAGACCACATATTATATTGATACTGTCTGATGATCAAGGTAAGTTGTAATGTAGATACAGAGAATTCACGACAAAATGTAATTCTAAAAGATTCGCTCCAAAATATGACGTTGAAATTCAAAAACGTTTCCAGTAAAAGTATACAATTCAGTTTTAATGAAGGTTTTTTTCTCATATATCACTCAGTTATGGCATTTTGCTGTTAACCAATATACACCAACACCATCGGTCGATTATTTTTTTTTCAGGTCAGTAACAGCATTCTCAACGGTACAATAGATCATGATTTTTTTTTATTACACAATTTTTGTTATGAAGTAATGGAGTGAATATCACTCTAGTCTGTGAATTCACCTGTTGTGATTTCTTTTCAAATCCAGTATAAATCAATTTAAGACAACAATATGAAAAGAGATAATATTCGTTGGTTGCTCTCTGTCTGCTTATGTACTGCCCGGAAGGTAAAGCATGATCAGTTTCACACACGGGACCAGTCGTGCTGCCAATTGTACCACAGAATATAAGTTCCACCATAATATTTGTTCCAAAGGACAAAATATTATATAAGATTTGTTCCACTGGAACAAATATTATAGAATTTGTTCCTAACGGAATAAATTGTATGTTAAATTTACCAAAGGAAGAAATGTTATGCCAATATTTATAATATTTGTTCCAATGGAACGTTTGTCAGGTGGAACAAATATATGTTTACACCAATGAAGTCAATTGTTGATCAAAAATCGAAACATGCTTGTCTGGTGATTACCTAGTGAAAGATATTTGTTTTCATGTTTGAGAGAGAGACATCTTAAGAATCCGCCAAATTATAAATTGGACCGTAAAACTTCTACAGTAACACTTACAACAGTGTGTGTGAAACAATATATATATGCACTGGCGCTTCAAGAGTAATCGATATTGAAGAAAAGGTCCCTGTTCATTGTAGATAAGATGGAGATAATTTTCAAATTGAAATTTTTATGAAAAAGAACATCAGTAATGAATAAAATGGACTGGGGTAATCTTTGTTTGAACTGCCAATTCAACGATATCAAACGTTCTTCATTAACTTGAGTGTATTTGACTTAATATGTTAAGTATGCCACTTCAGTGCAGTGTCAAAAATATGCTAATATGACCTGAACTAGGGCAATATGGATTGGCCTAGTCCAATATGGGATTTATCACATCTTCTCTTGATTAAACTAAAAAATGAGCCAATACTGTGTAAATTGTCGTTTGCTGTCATGCTGTGACAGAACACAAAGTCTGTAAAAATAAAGAGTAAAGAAATACTGGCGAGCAATTGATATGATTCATAGAAATATAGATTACACCACAAGATCCCGTTCATTACCATATTTTATCCACTAGAGATAGTTAAATTTTAAAATTTTAATTGCGAGGCTTGCCGAGCATTTTAGATTTTTTAAATTTAACTATCGAGAGTGGATAAAATATGGTAATAAACGGGATAAAGGGGTGTAATCTTTTTCTCTAATGATAGATGATAAACACCGAGAATAGTATTCCGAAAAGATTTGGCGGGAAATAGCACGGGGCTTTATTCAACATATGTTGAATAAAGAAAATTTATCTAACGGGTCAAAACCAGTGTAAACTTGACATATCATTAGAGAAATGGAGTTAATTAATAAAGGTATCATTGTGTAATGTTTTTCGTATTGGCATAGTTAAAGATCCTCGGTAAGTCACATTGGACTTCGGCTTGCGCCTCAGGCCAATATGACTTAATCTCGGATCTATAATACGGGATTTTTAAATCGTGTTCACTCCGATAACAGGTAAAAAATCAATACATCAATATATTGAGAGGGAATCTCTAATTAATGATCACTGTTGAGCTAAGGGTTATTTATGTTTAATAGATTTGTGGCGCTTCAGGTTGATTTACTTCAATTAAAATTTAGTTTAAGAATTGTTATATAGTAACATTTAAAATGCACTTCAATTGCATTAATAGTTTGTATTTTGTGTGATATATATTAATTTAAATAAGTTTAGAGATCCAGTATTCCTTCTTACTGGTATCCGAGGCGATCTATTCCACCTTCAATTACACGAGAGTTCCTATCTCGAAAGTCCCGTATTATGCCAATATGAAAAACATTATGCATTAATACTATAATATCATTGAACATGAATACCCTTTCCTTTACATAATTTACTCCTTTTTGGTTTTTTCTTTTTAAACCTTTTTGGTTATTTGTTCTCCATCAGCTTTAACATATTTTTCGGTTAATGGACTTCCAAATTTTTGGTTTTATCTGCACTGATGAGACATAAGTTGTCGAAATGCGCATATGCAGAAAATAAATTATCAGTCACTTCGGTATTTTGTTATTTATTGTGTGTGATTTACTTGTCATAAAAATGTTACTCTTTGTTGATGTTTAAGTACAATAGATGTATCAGGAAGAAGCTTCAGCTCTCTGATATTGGTCACCAAAATCTTAACAAACAGTACTGATTTCTGAACAATTGTTTCTACAGTGTGGTGAAAAAAATTAAAATTAGATTATGTAAAACATAAATGTTTTAAAATGCTTTTTTGTTGATCTTTTTATTTACCAAATTACACCAATTTTAGGTTGGAATGATGTCGGTTACCACAATTCGTCTGTGCTAACTCCCAATATAGATAACTTGGCAAACGCAGGGGTAAAACTAGAAAACTCGTACGTTCGACCCCTGTGTACACCGTGAGTATTAATTATGTTTTAGAAAGTACAGAGTACATATGTACATATGTTAATTTAAGACATTTTTACCCGTTGCTAATATTATCACAAGTTGTTAGGGATGGGCGGGGCTGACGAAAGCTTAGTAAAAATTATTAAATGTCGCGTTTCCAATGAAATTGACTGATAAAAAAATTTGCATAAAGTATACAATAATAAAAATTATTTCCACTTAATTTTAGCCGATTCTATTTGAAATCTGACACTATCTAATTTTTTGTAAAATTTGTTGAAACTAAGGAGTATCTCCCTCATGCAAAGCTCTGTCCTTAGCTCTGTTTGGCTTTCTATTAAGATCATATTTGGTAATTTGTTCTCTATCAGTTTTTAAACATCTTTGACTTTATGATCTTCCAAACGTTTAGATTTTATCTGCACTGAAGAGATATAAGTTGTCGAAATGCGCGTATGCGGAATCAAAATTCACAGTAACTTCAGTATTGGACAATATCTAACCAATTTGGTGCAGGGAAATAATCGACAAAATATGTAAGTAGATAGAAAGCAGTCAATGCTGGAGAAATAAATACTTCGGGGGTAAGTATGATTGTAAAAGATGATATATTATATTTACAATTAACTAAAACATACTAGTATATATGTTACAGTAAATTTGGGTAATTAGTAATTTCATGAAATTACTGAAAATTTAGGAATTACATGTTATTCCTAAATGGTCTCGTAATTACATGAAATTACTGAATTCTGTCAGTAATTACATGAAATTACTGAATTTTGTCAGTAATTACATGAAATTACTGAATTTTGTCAGTAATTACATGAAATTACTGAAATTTTTCAAGAATTTTATACACATTTACTGAAATCAAAAAATTTCAAATTCTTCATTAAATTTACTTATGCCATATTGTAAGCATGTTTAGCATTTTGTTATACTTAAAATACAATGTTTTTGGTATGTATTATAGAGACTGAAATATTTTGGAATATATTGAGAAGGCATCCTTCAACAAAGTACTCACTGTGTTAAATCTCACTGTTCATATTTGATCCAAGTCATTTGCATGTACATATAAAAGTGGCTCAAGGAAAAACAAGGATATTTACAGATGAATTTTATAAAGAAATCATGAGACACAGGCTGATAGGATGGCCGAGAGAGAAAAAATCAGGCACTGAACCCTCTTTTTTTCGATTTATTGTCACGTAAGCGATTCCTAATCCCAGTTTCTTCAGGGGGGCCTGAAAAACTTAATGTGCATTATCTTGGAACAAAAAAGTCATATCGTGAAATCTGTGAATTTTTGTTCATTTGCAAATTCAGTTGTTGGAACTAATACTGGTACCAGAATTCCATTGAACTTGAATTTAAAAAAAAATAGCCATCCTTTCTCTGACTGCAGATCAAATACAAGGTTTGATGTGATAATTAATATACAATAAAAAATCATGTCAGATTGACGTATTAGAGAATTTTAAGGTTTGTCAGCCATATTACCATTCGAAGCATCCAGTCATGAACAATTTGTCAAAATGGCTGAAAACGTCAAGTTAACCAGCTTTACGTAAAAAGCCATCACAGAAACAAGATACACTGTAGGACAACAAAGGTTTGAATGCCAAGACAAATGCTGAAATATACCTTATTTGTGTACCTTAAAAACTCGGAGATTGAGAAATAACTGTTAAGTAACTTTTTTTAAATACAATAAATACTAATGTAAAAAAGATAATCCTATGTCCAACTTGACATGACAAACTTGTCATAAGATGTGGCTTGTTTTGTGGCTCACACTCCAAGAACCAATTTCTGTCGTGTTCTTGAAAAAAACGCCAGTGCTGCTTTTCGAAACCGTCAACATTTCGGATTCTTCAACGGTAATAACTGTTCGTCAGGCGGCAACAGAACAATCAATTTTGGAGACAAGTATTTTGAAATGTTGTTGTACATCTGAATGCACAAAGCTAGAAAACTTAAAGCTGGTCTATTATGTGTCAGAATAGTACCACAAGTAAAACTAAGTAATCGTCATAAAGAATATAATGCTATATCATCATTAAGCCTCAAAGATTTGTTACACTGCTAAAATAAGTTTGGTTTGCTGAAAACATAAATTTTCATGATCTATGATTGTTATTTTTTGAAAGTAAAATTCAGTAAATGTGTGTAAAATTCAAGATTTTTGTCAGTAATTTCATGAAATTACTAGACTTTTAAGGAATTCCATGTAATTCCTAAATCACCTAGTAATTACATGAAATTCCTAAAAATTTTAGTAGTTACACGTAATTCCCAATTACACACATTTATGTAACATATATATTATCAAAAATGTGTACATTTAGCGTATATATAATAATAGTAACCATTCGTTTTTACTCGTATATATTTTTCAGGTCAAGAGCAGCAATTTTATCCGGTAAATACCCTTACAGAATAGGATTACAGGTAATGTATCCGGTGAATACCCTTACACAACAGGATTACAGGTAATGTGTCCGGTAAATATCCTAACAGAACAGGATTACAGGTAATGTGTCCGATAAATATCCTAACAGAATAGGATTACAGGTAATGTGTCCGGTAAATACCCTTACAGAACAGGATTACAGGTAATGTGTCCGGTAAATATCCTAACAGAACAGGATTACAGGTAATGTGTCCGATAAATATCCTTACAGAACAGGATTACAGTTAATTTGGCCGGTAAATACCTTTACAGAACAGGGTTAGAGGTAATGTGTCCGGTAAATACCCTAACAGAACAGGATTACAGGTAATGTGTCCGGTAAATACCCTTACAGAACAGAATTACAGGTAATGTGTCATGTAAATATCCTTACAGAACAGAATTATAGGTAATGTGTCCGGTAAATATCCTTACAGAACAGGATTACAGGTAATGTGTCCGGAAAATATCCTTACAGAACAGGATTATAGGTAATATGTCCGGTAAATACCCTTACAGAACAGGATTACAGGTAATGTTCTAATATATCTTATTTATTTCTTGGTCAGTATTTATATTGTTTTGTTATGATTGATTTGTATTGTTTTTCGTTTCAATTACTGTTGAGTTGCTGTCGGACACCACCGCAATGGAAGGGGGTTTGAACGCCATAAAACCGATTTAATCCACAATTTCTTTTGAAATTTCTGTACTTAGTCAGGGCCATTGCATTTGAAAATTTTCCGATAGTTTTGCAACTGTTTTGTCTTTTTCTTCCTTGGGTTTCTGCTTTTAGATAACTCCGTAATTGTGTTATTACCCTCATTCATCAGACTGTCACGTGATTACATTAATCACATTCTTTTTGTAGACGACAAACACTCGTTTATATTTACAATTCGTATGTTTTAAGATTGATTGGTTAGACATAAAGTGAGCAGAAATTCACCAAGTACGAGAAAACAATGGCAGTAGATTACCTAAGGAAGGAATCTTATTCAAGTCTCATTTGAGTCTCATAATCGAACTAACAGTTGAAGACCATATGGTGACCATATGGTGACCCCTAGATGTTTTGTTTTTGGGTCGTTTTAACCTGGATATTGGATGTTGTCTCCTTGACATTTACCCCATTTCCTTTCTTTTTCATATAACAAATACATATATGATAATTTAGGGAAAAAACATGTTTTTTACTGTTTTTCTTGTGCATCCTTTCATTTTTCCTAGTCCGGTAGATTAAATGAAAGAAAGCAATTCTAGAACTAGTGTTGTTTCCTTTACCGGATTAGACATGTTCAACACGTCGGTTGTCTTGTAAGAGGCAATATATGCTAACTCTACCGGTATAACTTATCTCACCCATGGTTTTAATTAGGTCCGTGTTCTTATTAGTGTGTATTTTCAGCTTTTTTTCTTTTTTGTGTCGCATTTTTGTGTCCGGAAGCACCAAGTTTTGATTTCCACTCTGGGTAGGGACAAAACATTTAACCATCGTTGTGTCCTAATTTAGTTTGCTGATTTCATCTGCACTGAAGAGATATAAGCATATGCAGAATTTAAATTCACAGTAACTTTGGTATTTAGTTATTTGATCGAAAAATATTGCAGCGTCTTCATACTGCATGGAAAGTGGATTTTCTCCTCACATTTTGTCTGTCATGATGAGAGTCTTGGATATCTATATTGTAACCTAGCATAGACAGGCTATTTAACCACAAAAAGAGCTCCTACCACCAATCTATGTGCCGGATGTTTGCTTATAAAAAGTGTCTTAAGTGTATACAAGCGCTACATATATCGTCAGTCCATTTAACGATGTCTTAATAACTACACTGTCTTTTTTTGCATTTCAGTGGATGGCTGTTCGTACTCATCAGGAAAAATTTTTACCTAGAGATGTGATTCCATTACCAGAAAAGTTGAAGGAAGTTGGGTATGCAACGCATATGATCGGGAAGTATGTTTAACTTAGAATTCCAGTTTATATAAAAATGACTTAGTAGCCATGGGACAAGTATACTAGTGAATGGGGGNGGGGTAATAACAAAATTACTGAACAGAGTGCACGTGGTCAAGAGCCGAAGTCCATGAGACAAAAAGACATAAAAATTGTCGGCCGCAATGACCCTGACTTGGTGCAGGTATTTCAAAAGAAATGGTGGGTTAATCGGTTTTTTTGGCTAGCCAAACAAAGACATTTATTTGAAGAATAGAGCATAAAAAAAATATGTTATCGAATGAGGTCCCACTCACAGATTTGAATTATCTTTTCAACAGTTAAGAGCTCCACCTTAAGGAATATACATTCCTACTGCTCATGGTGAAATAATTACAGAACTTTCAAAACCGTAAATGCCTCATTGACTGTGTGATGGGTGCTGTTTACAGGACAGGACAAGCTTACCCTTCCGGAGTACCTGATGTCACTCTGTTTTTAAGAGTTCACACAGTTAGTGCTTCAGTTTTTTATGTTGTGTTTATAATGTTTGTGTGTTTTTAGGGCGCGTAGTGTCTTTGGTCTTCCGTTTTCTGGTGTTCTTGCTTTTGCCTTGTTTCTGGACTCTATTAGTATATTTTACAACCTCGCTAGTTAATAATTGATCTTGAAAATGTCAAATGTCGCCACCACTTAACCATGTATATTCCTGTGAATAAATAAACCTATGATACAAAAGTGATCAAAAACGAGTTGCTGTGACTTGTCACACATGTTGTAAACATAAATTTTGTCCCAAAGAAAAGTGTTCCTAATGGATATTTTCTTTCCTGAGATTTATTCCGTAAAAATATATCACTGATATGCTATCTATAGATACTATTATTCCATGTAAATATGATCCTTTGTAAACTATTTATGTAACATTTCTATATAATATTGTAATTATTGTATCCCATAGAACTGCAGCTGTATACGAATATAAAGTGTTACAATGTCACCACATCATATCTCAAAATGATTGAAATCTTTTAAATATATTTTTGTGTGTTGTCCATATTCTCTTATTTCACCATCAAGGATATATATACAAGTAATTTAAATCAATTTTAATCAAGTTTGGTCAGTTTAAGTACATAAAACAATGTAAGGAATGAAAAGCTTGGTTTGGGTAGTTCAATAACAAATGTCTGCTTTGTGCTTTAAAATATAAAGTTAAGGCTCTGAACATTACACAATTATCGGTGATTTGTATGAATTTCCTTTAATCTACAGAGACTGATAATTTCACTACCATCGAACTGGACATTTTCACGAAATTATTAGGTCACTGTGAAGGATTCACGTGCGGGTTGCTATGATGACGTCATATGTTCTACTATTTGTCATGTTCATACGCGTAATACGTTGAATGAAGAATCAATAAAAATATGGCAATTAACAATATATTAATTGTGCTAAAATAGAAACTTTCAGCTTTTTCCACTTAAAATGCAGTTTTATTTATCACTATTTCGCGAATTACCATTGAAAAAATATGGGACATTTTGTTTTTGATATGGACTTTATCACGGCGTAACGCATCAAGCTCGCCCTTACGGGTTCACTTGATACTGGCCGTGATACAGTCCGTATCAAAAACAAAATGTCTTATATTCCATAAAGAAACGCAAATGAACTTTATGTTACAAGCAAAATATAACAGTAAACGCCTACAATGGCCGAATACTGCAATCACATGCCCCAATGTACAAGCGAACTGCACTACAAAACATAACATTCAACACCTAACATGGCCGAATACTGCAATCACATGCCACAATGTACAAGCCAACTGCACTACAAAATATAACACATGGCCGAACACTGAAATCACATGCCACAATCTTCAACTGAACTGCACTACAAAATATAAATAAAAGACAAAAGACTAAATAGAAAGTAGCATTGTAAACCTTAAATTTCTATGTCATAATCAATAAAAGTTTTTGACAAATCAAATTATCTTTTCTTTCATTCAAATTTAAGATGGCATTTAGGTCATTGTAGTTATGATCTGACACCAACGTACAGAGGTTTTGACTCATTCCTGGGTTTACTAAGATCTCATGGAGACTTTTATACTAGGACAATGGGTAAGTGTAATGAAAGTAATTGTATAAGTTACATTTGTATTTGGGGCAATTTGACAATTTGTACCTCCCGATAGTGAAACATCAACTTTCACACAACCCCAGCATATTGCGTCTGCATTCCAAGACTCGTTCGCTATTATCTTAGGGAAGCTTGTACAGCGATTTTGTCAAAAGATCGAAAATCCTACTGTCTCAAAAACTTTCACTTCAAGATATTGTTCAATTCTGTCATAATACAATGTTGTGATAAAGGTAAATACATCTGTAAAGTAATAACATAAAAACAAAACAGATTACTGTTATTAATTTTATTCTGTTCCTTTTTATCTTAGGCATTAATCACATTCATAACAAAATACCGAAATTTCTGTTAATTTTAGCATATTTGGATGACAATTTCAACAATTTATCTCCTAACAAAGAACACACTTTAGAAAAAAATTTTGAAAAATGAAATACAAATGTAAATGCAAATCTGTTGGATCATTTTGTTATTTAAGTTCACTTGCTAGTATATAGGCATTAAACAACATAGTTTTCCAAAGCATTTAAGGCGTGAAAAAAAACCATATATTTCTGACAAAAATTCAATTCTATGTCTATCCTGTTGTTAACAGTTTAGAATTAAATGTTACTTTTGAACTTTCTAATTAGTTTAATCAAACCCGAAACCCGATTTAATTTGAAAACTTGCAATATTTAAATTTAGGAATTTTTTGTTAAAACCTAAGGAGTATCTCCCTTTTGCATAGTTTTGTCCTCAGCTGATTTGTCTTTCATTTTTAGATCCTATTCGTAATTTTTTCTTCATCAGCTTTCACACATATTTCCGTTTATGAATTTGCAATTTTTTTTTTTTTTTTTGATCTGCACAAAAGAGCCATAAGTTGTCGAAATGCGCATATATAGAAATTAAATTAACAGTAACTTCGGTATTTTGTTTATCTATTTTAAATTGATTTTTCAGAAGGTGGTTATGACTTTTGGAGAGACGATCAAGTGTTTTACCCTTCCGAGGGTTCATATAATACAGTAAGTCGTATCCTCATGTTCTGATCTTAAATACAATCCTTTTGGTTATTTGTTCTCTATCAGCTTTTATACAACTTTCGGATTGCAGTTTTTTTAAATGTTCTGATTTGATATGCACTAAAGACACATAACTTGTCGAAATACTACCTACAGAATTCACACACATATACAATTATCCTAAGTCAATATTAAGGAACTTTAAAAATCTAAGCACTCACGGGCAATCTGGCCATTCTTTGGCCCATTTTCTAAGTTCAGTTTACAATTCAAGAGCTTTTCATTTTATTTCCCAAAAAAATAGGACAATGCAAAATATTAAGTTATTATAAAGTTGTTTTTGTAATATGCAAACTTTGAATCTTTGGATGCATAGTATAGACAAATAAGTAAAAAACACAGTATACACCAAAAGCTTACAACCAAAAGCTTCATACTTGCTTTAGTGGATAGTTTTTTTTTTCAGGATATATTTACAGACAGAGCCATAGAAGTAATAAAGAATCACGACCAAGAGTTGGCACCCTTATTTCTATATCTGTCTTACACATCTCCCCACTTTCCCTTGCAGGTAATATATGAATAAAATCATAATTCTACCCGGAGAACTATTTGTCTTGGTATTGTAATTCTACCTTTGTGATTTGATATCAAATCTTGTAAAAAATAGATTTTTACTGCCATACCATAAAAAAATACATTTTAAAATCACAAGTTTGGGCATTAACATAAAAAAACAACAATGAGGAGGGTATGCATAGATACACGATTCATTCATAATGTAAACTCGGTATTTGTATGCTTTATTTAACTTATTTTTGATAAATATGTTTACTTATTTTGTGTAAAAGTCTAAATCTAATTTCTATCCATATGCATGTTTACCAACATTTCTATTTAGGTTCCACAAAGATTCAAAGATATGTATCCAAATGAAACAGATCCAACGAGAAAAACATATTTAGGTTCGTTTGTTTATTTGACTTTTGTCACTTTATGTATTTGTAACTGAATTTTAGTTAAAGCAGAATATGATTGAGCCTTGTCTACATTCCTGAAGGTGCTCCTTATGATTAGAAGATGCAATATTTGAACATTGTATGGACTGTAGTTTTGAATAAAAGTAGTAACATTATGTAATGTAAGGAGAAATGTTAACATGACAAAGTAATGCTGTAAGGACAGAAATATCTGAAAGTCTTAAAGTCTTTTAATGTAAAATTAACAAAATATGACATCAAATATGGCAACATGGTCGGGTTGACAACTTGAAAAATCACTAGCTTAAGGTAAGGACTTATTTTAACAAAAAGATTACATATTTCATAAATTGTTAACCACATTTGAGAAGTCCTCAAGAAGATATCAACATTTGATATCTTTACATAGTTTGACTCGCAAACAGCTTATTACTAAGAACATTTCTCATTCCCCTTTTCACGGAAATGTACTTAAAAATGCTAAACACTGATATGAATAAAAAAAAAACTGGGACGGACCTTTCATTATTCACGTTATTTGGATATTGAGAGGATATTCTGCAAGAATCTGTTAAACTGGCTTTGGATGCAATGGCCAGAGGGTTTACTAGTATACTGGCCGTCTCACTAATACTGCCGTTGTCTACTGAAATTATTGGTGATTCTTTACCACCTTCGGAAAGTTTTGAGTTTGACTTTCCTTCCTTAGTGCCACAGAGTATTACCAGCGAACTAGGCTCCCCGAGCTGGCTGACAATTCAGCAGGGGACGCTCCTTGACCCATCTTTCTAAATTAGATTTTGTCTTATTCTTTCCTTTCCAAGTGGTCTAGTAGCCTTCCTGTAGCGGGTTTTATTTGAATAATAGAATAAAAAAGAATGTTTATTATACTACAGAAAAAAAGAATAGGGAAAGGGGAGATTCGGTACCTATAAATCGGTATAATCCTACCTCTAGCTTTCGCTAATGCCGGTACCAATTATCTATCCCGAGTTCCTATCGTTGTTTACATTTGTTCGTTGTCTTTTATTGGTCTTTTTCTTGTGTAGTTTCCCTGTGGTTTCCGAAGAGCGTGTTGTCAGTCTGATTTGGTGTTCACACAATGAGGGTGTTAGGGTTTTGAGAGTTGTGTTTATGGTAGTGGGGTGTCTTTAGTCTTCTGTCTTCTAGTGTTCTTGTTTGCTTTAAGTCTGGATTTTGTAATCTTTATGCATTGCTCCTTCGGTATTCTACTACTGTTGTTTTTTTTCCATATCATCGAATGTATTATTACCACTTCTTTTCATGGTGAATGACTTGTCAATAACAGTTTGCTGTTTGACTTCTTGACATATACGCAAAGGAAGGGGAGGTTTTGCACCCAATAAAATCGGTTTAATTAGTATTGTTCAAATACAGCAAAAATAAAAAATTGCAGCAGCTGTTTTGGTTTTCAGATAACAATTTTGACAGCATTTGAATAAAAGTGACAACAAAAGTCAGAATCAGCTACAGTGAGAGACCAATAAGGAAAATCCGTATAACACACGACAGAATCAAGAAAACACAACCCAACACCAGAACATTTTTGGCAAGTCATCATATTCCCGACTTGGAACGAGCATTTTATAAATAAACAAAATAACACTAAAATGGCTTAGAAAACTTCAAATATCAAATAGATAAAGCCGTCTTATTTTGTATAGGAATGGTATCCTCGCTTGATGATTCTGTTGGTAAAGTCGTCAAAGTATTAGAAGAAAAGAAAATTTTAGACAACGCTGTCGTAATATTCATGAGCGATGTGAGTACAATAATCGGTATAAAACTAACTCCATTACCAATGTTTTCTAATATTTCCTGTCAAACTAATCTCAATCATGTCATGAAGGGACAATCGGTATAAAACTAACTCCATTTACAATGCTATCTTTTTTAAAGTTTCCAGTTAAACCTATCTCAATTTCGTTAAGAAGGGTAGAATTCCAGTTTCCATTTAGACCAGTGATATAATTAAAGATCACTCATCTATTTCCAAGAAATAATTCCATTTTTTGGTTGCTTGGCATTTATTCCATTGTCTTTAATTCTAATGTATAATGATAAAAAACAAAATGTTGAAATTTGAACACATTTGAGATCTGTAGATGGATATTGTTACTAATTATTGCCATTTATAATTGGTTATGTATTCACAGAATGGCGGTGATAATGATTTTGGTGCCAGTAACTATCCACTAAAGGGAGATAAAGGTGATCTTTGGGAAGGTGGAACTAAGTCCTTGGGATTTGTGTACAGTCGAACACTGCTGAAAAGAAAAGGATGTGAACATCATGGGTTGGTATATCTTTTTAAATAATTTTCCTCATTCTGTTGTCAATGCGGTGTTGTTTACAATGTTTTTACTGAAGGAATCCTAATTATTATAAAGTTATCCTGTATAGCGATCATTCGTTCAAACAAATAGTTACATTTTCAGCAATGTTTTGTTGGCTTTGTTTTAGAAATACAAAACGTCAAACATTAGCAATATTCAAAGCATTGATGTGCTAGCAAAAAGGAATTTGGTTCAAAAACAAATAGGATGTAGGTTTTAAAAGGAACTTATGGAATTAATTTTCCAGTAGCTTTGGTATTTTGTTATTCAGTATAGGCAACGTATGCTTCAACTGAAATCTAAAGCTATATAAAAATCAATAATAAAAATTGTGGGCTGTGTGAAAAAAAAATTTTCAATTGAATGAACAAATAAAAGAATTTGGAGTAAATGTATATAGGACAAAATCCCTATAAATACGTGGTAAGATTCAGCAAATGAAACAACGCTTTAATTGTTGTTCTTCATCTCGAAGTCACCAAACCGTAATACAAAATACAGATAAGGACATATATAATTCAAAACCAAATACAGTGAACAACACAAATACGGGTAGAAATATACATATGCAAGGAAGATGAACAATTATATAAGTTCAACTGAACGCATACACTTAATATAGTCAACAAAAGAATACAAGAAATAGCCAAATCAGGTAAAGACATGACTTTTAATGTCAACAAACAAACACAATGAACAGAAATGACAAAATATGTGTTTTCTTTTTTACTTTTTAACAAACCAACGCGGTGAAGACTTAAGTCAAATACATGTAGGGATATACGTTTTATGTGTCAACACATTCAGTGAACTCTTATGCCAAATACTTATACGGAATACATTTTGTATGTCATCTGCAAGGTCAAGAGCCCATGCAAAATCACATGGATTAGAAAATGAGTATCTGCTGCTTCTTTGCAAATATAAGAGCATATCAACATATGTATCGAAAACAGATTCATAACTTTATTTCTCTAATTTCTAGCAAATATAAACACCTCCTGACTGATGGGTTATCGAAATGATAATCAACATGGGTATTACTTGATCTCAGTTGGCGAGATCAATGAAAAATCATGTCTGTCGTGTCAGTTTCTACAAATAGTGCAACCGGATGTTGATGAAATTAACACCTGCATCATTGTCTAGCGAAACGGTTTTTGCATTTTTATGACTAAGATAACTCAATTTATTGATAATATGACATTTTAATCAAAACCATTATATTCAACACCCCTTTCAATGAATTGCGCAATGATACACATAGCAACGATGATAGCAACAAAATTGCGCCATACTTGAGACTGGAGACTACGGAGATCGCTTTACTTCAAATAAGTTGAGTAGAAATTAGAGAAAAAATCTCTAACATTGTTTTCCGGTTTATAACGACAATTTCTCACATCTCGATAGTTAAGTTTTCACATTTTAAAGTTCTCGATAAATTCGAACTTTAAAATGTAAAAATTTAAATATATCGATTTGAGAAATATACGTAATAAACTGGAAACAATGTTATAGACTATATGTTAACAATGAAAGGGTATTGAGTAAATGCACATAGACAAAGTCTCCACAAGTCGATTCAGATTGTAAACCAAGCAATATACAACGCTTTGATTGTTGTGCTGCATCTTCAAGTCCATGCATTTTTACACCAAATTATATGTTTTCTAAAAATATTTCTATCCCTGAAAATATACAATTATCTTGGGCATTATTTTTCTTGCAAAAAGATTCATGTTGTTCCATACTAGTATTGCATAATTTCCCTGTGTATTACTTGTTTTTAGCATGATTCATGCTGTGGACTGGTTCCCTACCATCCTTGAGATTGCCAAACATCCTGACAGTAAGTTAACTCGTCATCAGTTTTATCAACAAGTGACCAAATATAAAAAAATATATTTATGCAAATGTTAGAATTTACTTTTCATATGCAAGATAAAGCTATTAGTGTTCAATCATGTAAATTAAATGTGGAAATTAAATGTAATTAAAGGAACTGGCAATATATAATGACACATAATCTTGCCGGCAATTTAGTGGCGAGCACTCCTTGACCCATCTATCTAAATTACGTTTTGTCTTATTCTTTCCTTTTCAAGATTGTGATGTTGGAGTTAGTTGTCTACCTATATTGCGTTTATTTGCATATGGACACGGGATAGAGAAATAGGAGGTTTAGGTACTCATAAACCAGTTTAACCCTACCGCTAGCTCTTGCTAGTTCCGGATATCTCGAGTTTCTGTCGTTGTCTACATTTGTCTTTTTATTGTTTTTCTTGTCCGACTCCCTGTTGGATTGTGGCATGTAATTGTAATTTTTGGTCCCTGTATGTGTTTCCTGTTATCTTCTCCACATTAATTGCATCATGTGCAATAATGTAACTCTATCTGAATAGCCATCAACATTTGACATATCTATTAACAAGTTTTTTGATACTATATTCTAATGCAGGGGTTAATCAAAATGATATTGATGGAGTGAGTCAGTGGAAATATATAAAGAAATGTGGCGGTTCAGGTAGAACTGAATTTGTGTATAGCATAGATGACGATGTTTCTAAAACTAAAGCCATCAGGTTTGATATCTTTAAATAAAATATAAAAGCAATTAAAAGAATAAAATATAAAAGCAACTGAAATGAATCTTAATTGTGACAAATTTTGTTTTGCTCCACATGACATTACCACATCGTATTGACAGAGGACACTTGTGATCGTCACTTAATAGTAAACGGAATGAGAAAACAATACGTGTATAATGGCACTCTTTTACGCGAAACATATTGTCTTAGTAAAGTTTTAGAAAATCAGTTTTGTCTAATTGCTCCCATCTAACGCTGAAAAGATATCCGTTCACAATACTGAAAATCTAGATCAAGAAAAACTATACTTTTTGAAAGCTGGAGCAAATAATTGCCAACCAAATGCAACTAACCGAAATACGTCGACAAACTATACAAGCAATAAAATAACGTAAAGGTTAAAGTACAACTTAGAACTTCGTTATAGCTTTCAAATTCATCATTTTTATTTAATTCATTTTTCAAATCTTGCAGTAGAAATGAAAAAAGATACGGAGTAAATATACATGGTACAAAATCCCTACAAATACATGATAAAATTTAGCAGCTTTTAAAGGCTTTCAACAATTTGCAAACTCTCATACCTCAAAGCAAGAAGCACCTTAGCATCGCCTTGTGTTTATTTTCCTTACTAGATGTCGTAGAACGCTACATCCCTGTTTTTACATCCACGAATGCAGGATCGTCAACGGAATGGCACTTTCATTCTCGGCCCGACAAAGGAAACTATATACGACAATGAACAACTAGGGTTGGTTTTTGTTATTTATGAACAATATACAATTATGGCCAAACTTCCTTGTCAACCCAAGGAGGGAGTTGTTTCCCGAGGGCTCTCCCCAGGGAAACAGCACCTTCAGGGGTTGCCGCAAATCTGGATGTTTCACGTCAACACAGAGCCATAATTGTTTTATTATATTTTAAACATTTTCATTAATTCCAAATCGAGAGGTCTTATTATGGTTTTAATCTCACAAAGACGACTGATATAATCTGCTAGTGATTTTTAGAATCTACAGGGTTGTTTCTAATTGTTAAGTCATATCCGGGTTGTTCAGCGGAGTTGTTCCCGCAGTTATGTAATATCGAGGTTGTTTGCTAAAACATCTGAGTTATTTTGAAGTCAAGTGATTGCTTTCATCCAATTAAATCTTCTCTTACTTAATAAAATATAATAATGCATGTTATTGAATGAGAAACGTTTAAAATTATATATTTTCATTCGTTTTAATTATTTTGGAAGAAGATTACTGTGCGAATTTCGTTGAAGAAATAAATGATCGGTTCATTTTTCAGGGCTGGCCAATACAAGCTTATCATTGGAGATCCTCGTGTTTATGTCGGTGATGCATCATCACATATTGCGTTAATTCCAGCAAATATTTCAAACACTGATGTTCAGCTGTTTGATTTAAAATGTAAGTGTTGAAATATTTTACGAAAGGATATGGAGTAAATGAACATGAGACAATAACACATATGTCAACTCCGACTGCATTAATTTTAATGAGCTGTATGGCCATTTCGGAAATTTATTCCTCATCAGCACTAGAACCCAAACAAAGGAAATCCATAAAAAACTTTATAATAATTATGAATGACCCAATTTATGCCAATGTCCTAATAAAACATGCACTTGGTATTAAGATATATTACTAGTAGAGTGGTCGTGGTTTTAACTATCAAATGGAAGGAAATTGTAAATAATTTTATTGGTTAATTTTCAGTAAAATTTAATTAAATAAAGTTAATTTATATCAAAATCCTATTGAAATTGTTAAAGACCAAGACAGATGCAACAGGAACAAGCAAACAAATAACTAAATACCGAACTTACTATAAATTTAGTCAACAGAAACAGATTTATCATATCCAAATTTTAAAATATTAAATTAACTCTAAATAGTTGCATTACAGTAAAAGGATCATTTTTTAAAGGAAGAAGAAGAGGAAATGGGGGTAATAACAAAATTACCGAAAAGAGTGGTCAAGGGCCAAAGTCAATGAGACAAAAAAACAAATCAGGTGAAAACCACCGGCAAAATTGCCGACCGCAATGGTCCTGACTTGGTACAGGAATTTTAAAAGAAATGGTGGGGGTTAAACCGGTTTTATGGCTAGCCAAACTTCCCCTTCCATTGCGGTAGTGTCCGGTAGCACCTCAACGGCAATTGCCATTGAAAGGTCATCCCAGTGCTAAGTGAAGAAAGAATCGGGGTTTGGACCGAAACTTTTTCCACAAGGGACTGATATCTATTAAAAACTGTTTTAATGATCGTATGAGACGTAATTGATCAATAAGGCGGTCACCGAGATAAAAATGTCTAATGAGAGAGTTTGCATAATTTGTGCTAGCTTTCGCGTAACGAATCAGCTCTGAAACATACACTCTGTAAGCAGGAGACAAGACATTCAGTGGCAAACCAATTAACAAATAAACAAATGAAACTGATCAAAGCACTAGTAAGTGAGAACCGAATACTCAGCAGATGCAACGAAAATTATACATCAAAATCAAGAGGAAGCTCTAAAAGAAGCAATGCATCTTTTAAACGAATTAATAGGAGATAAATATATAACAGAAGCTGATCTTCGGAACGAAATTTAAAAAAAAAGGAAAACAGAAATCAGCAGATTCATAGACCAGAACTTTAAGAAAAGCAGATAGCGCACATATACCTTTCTGCATATTAATTGAAAAGTATTACTGGTACCTGAAAATTAAAATAAAACAATTCAATGGAGATAATACACGAAACCAAGTGCTTAGGTACCTACTGGTACCATTGGTCCGACAGCATGCTCATTTCAGTAATAAGACAGCTGAAGAACAACAAGCGTTGTTCAATTGCTTGTTTAGCATATATCTGTAAAGACTTTGCATTTACTTCATATTCTTTCATCGTTTGTTAGTATATAAAGACAATATTCTTCAATACAACGGCTGTAGAATACCAAAGGAACAAAGCACAAAATTACACATATCAAAATCCACAAACAGGGCAAAGACGAGAAAAACCAGCAGACAGAAGACTAAAGACATAACACACAAACAAAACACACAAACAAAACACACAAGCACTATAAATACAACAGTCAAAACTTAAGCACTAACAGTTTGAACTCTTAAAAAACAAAGTGACATCAGGTGCTCAGGACTTAGTTGTCATAACATCAGTCAACCTGTGTATCGAATAAAACGAATGATTAAATTGAGGTCAGATTTATTCCTTTTGCAGCTGATCCTCTAGAACAAAATAATATAGCTGTAAATATGGCTGATAAAGTACAAATGATGATAGAGAAGCTGAATCATTACAGTCAAGATAGTATACCAGCGCAAAATAAGCCAGCTAGTTCTCCTGACATTACTCAACCAAATGGAGTACTCAGCCTTACTTGGTGTTGATGATTGATGAGACTCGTTAGATCGTCATGAAATTTAATAAGGAGAAATCTTAGTCCATATAATTCTCTTTTTTTATTATTCTTAAAGATGTCTTTACGCATTTGATAAAAGAATTATATGTTTTATTTGTTAGTTATTTCTTTATTCATTGAACTAATACAGTAGCTACATTTGTATCTATAAAATAACATATAACCTCAGATGTGGATCTACTATGTTGTTAGGTCAGAATGTATGCACAATTAGGTCACTTTCACTTACTTTTTTCCGCAAGATTGATTCAATTTCAAGTTTATTAATGAAGAGAGGATAACAGAAAACACTTACAATGGCCGAACATTACAACCACATGTCGCAATCCACCAGGAAACCGTACAAGAAAACATAAATGGAAAAAAAAGACACACATAGACAACTATAGGAACTCGGGATAGCCGGACATGGTACCGGCACTAGCAATAACTAGCGGTAGGTTTAAACCGTATTATTGGTACCCAAACCTCCACTTTCTCTATTCCGTTTCCCTATTTGTAATAAACATACAAAGGTAGACTACTAACTCCAAGACCACAATCTTGAAAAGGAAAGAAAAGGACAATACGTAATTTAGAAAGATGGGTCAAGGAGTGCTCACCGCTAAACTGTCGGCTAGCTCAAATAGCTTAGTCTGCTGGTAAAACAATGTCGCACTACGGAATAATAATCAAATTCAAATCTTCCAGAAGGGTTTGGTAAAGAATCATCATGGATTTCAGTAGATATCGGTAGTATCAGTGAGAGGCTAGTATAATTGTAAAATCTTCAGGTCATTGGGTCCCAAAGCCAATTTAACGAAATCATGAAGAATATCCGGTCAATATCCTCTATTACGTAAAGAATGTAAGTAATGTCCCAGTTTTTCTGGATTTTTTATCAGTTGATGACATTTTTTAACAACATTTCCATAAAAACGGGGATGAGAAATACCCTTAGTAATCAGCTGTTTGCGAGTCGCATTCTATTTAGATATCAAATGTTCATATATGTCGATTCATGATTTTTTTCATATCTAAGTTACTGGACATGGTGGTTATATGCATTCACTTCCCATGTTAGGTAAACATCCATATACTTGGGTTACTGTTTACGGAGACAAATATCACAGAATAACAATAATATATTAAAACAAACGTATGATAAATCCTGGCCTCGATCTTGCATTAATTCAAATTCAAATGATCGTTAAATTGTCGCGAGCGTTATCTGTCAATATTTTATCAAAGATCCATCAATCAATTGAAAAATAAACTCCTGTACTGAAATATACATATGCATATTTGATGATTACACGAACATCATATTAAAAAATAATTATTTAAGTCGGACAATAAGAAAAAATACGGCTGCTTAAAATATCTAATTTCAAAATCCCCTACCTGAGCCTTTAAGCTTTTTGAGAACTGTGTCTCTTCTGTTTCATCAAAGTGGAATAAAAAAGATAACAGGAAACACCTACAATGGCCGAAAAACATAGCCACATGCCAGAAAGTAAATAGGAACTGCACAAGAAAAAACCCACAATAAAAATACAAAAGACAAACATAAACAACGATAGGAACTCGGGACAGCCGGACTTGGTACCGGCACTAGCAAAAGCCAGCGGTAGGGTTAAACCGGCTTATGGGTACCCAAACCTCCCCTTTCTCTGTCCCGTTTCCCTATCGTAGAATAAACATACGAATAAAACAATAAAAAATAAGGTCTTAATTGTTTAGGATATTACACAGCGGTATGTTATATGATTACTCTAGGATATAATGACCTGAAGATTAGATGATTATAACTTGGATCCACCATATATGTGAAACTGAATAATCTAAGAACTTTCAAAGCATCACAATATCTTCTGGTGATGTCAAATCCAACAC
>MJUU01036889.1:124918-148275 GCA_002080025.1 Modiolus philippinarum | reverse complement strand
GTTGATTCCCCATGTATTGGTTACCTCGTAAGCACAACTCCTCTTAAACCACTTGAAAGAATTTAATGAAACTTTACACAAAGTAAGAAAACCATATGGAGATGTGCATGAAGGCATATAATTATTGTCAGAAACCAGGAAGGGGAGATAATTCAACTTTGAGTTTTCATTGATTCCCTACGTATGGGTTACCTCTTACGCACAACTCCTCTTAATCCACTTGAAGGATTTTGATGAAACTTTAGACAAAGGAAGAACACTATATGTAGATGTATAAAATGTCAAATAGGCTGAAAAGGGTGAATTTTATATTTGTCTGATTTAGACAGAGTGTTTTCATTGGAACCCTTGTGAAAAGTTTTTTCTTGAAGATTATATCATTGTGTCCACACTTTTACTGTGTCTGCACCTGTATTGTGTCCACACCAACTTAATTTTGCACTTACCATATAGATTCAGGGTTCAATGAGCGGGGGGTATCTTTGGCTGCCATTCGGCAACAGCTCTTGTTTCTGTCTGGAGTAACTCAATATTTTTACAAAAAGGACATAAACAGGCTTTGCTTGAAAGTGCAATTTTAAAAACTGGAAAAACTTTTCATACAAGTTATCCTTGGTACACAAAGTGGTGCCCTTCGGTACTCAGAATTTGACGTTCCGCGCAAAAGTGCCCTTTGGTTTTTCAAATTTGTTGCTACGCGTAAGAGTGCCCTTCTCATGTGCCCATCTTATTTTCAATTTCTAGCTGGAACACTGTGTATCTAAAAAAATTTCAAGAAAATTGATGGAGAAATGACTTCACAACAAGTTTGTGAAAAAAATGATTTACAACGAATATACAGGGAAATTTTTTTTTGTTCATAAACTTACGGCACGATACTGTATCTTTCTGTTGCCCTTTTCATGTAGCCCATGTACAGAATATGCGAATGCATTTTAGACAAAATGTATATATTTTTGTCCTATCTTGGTTTACATAGGGTCATTTTCAGACTATCGAACCTTCGGACTATCCGTGTGTAACCCTGCTGTTTAACTCCCAAACTCAGTCAGAATGCTAAAAAGTGCCTGGCCTGGGACACATTAATCTGTTAATAATGCTGATCTTTGATTATAGCTTTCAGTCACTATGGAACTCTCCTGTGGTTCTATTATTTAAACATGTTAATGATTTTTGGAAGTGTTGCGGATGCAATAGCTTCCCTTGTCATGATAAGATTCAATGAACAGTACTACAAAATCAAATCGGATGCACAATCGGTAGGTTGTGAAGCGGTAGAAAAAAGTCCCAATGCCTTCACAATAATCTGACCGCTGTGGTGCAAAATATTTATAAGCAATGGATATCGAGGGTTTATTTGATATTTTAAATCAATTTCTTCACAAGAAGAAAACTTAGAAAACAAACAAACAAAAAAATCGGGTGAGGAAATTCACAAACACGTGCTTGGCGAATTATACATTGTCCAATTGTATCCATCACATGACCACCATATCACGTGATTAACACTGTAAGCGTGTGAATACATTATGAATTTAATGCAGAAATTGTAGCTGTGAAGAATAGAAGAAGACGAACATTTCAATACAAAAGATGATTCAATATTGACGTTTTTTAAAATTGAAATCTTTAACATGACTGCAGTTCGATCTCAGGTAATGGAAAATTAACAAAAATATGCTTGGCGTATGAATTATATCTATCACATGACCACCATAGTCACGTGAAATAAATATTTTTAATTGCCCAAGATCATCTGCATACGAAAAGTCATACGGTCATCATTTTTGCGTAATATGAATATACGCAGTATTAATATCCCTGATTAATATACATCTGTAGAAGACGTTTATGTGATTAGTTGACATGGCATTTGACATCCACTTTGAGCTAAAAGAGAAGGATAACCTTCATTTGGTTCGGCAAGATATGTACCTGTCTACGAGAACGAGACATTCTTAAATGTTTTTTGTTTAGACTTGATTCAGTGGTCTCGGTAAAAATAAAACGTCTGCCTGTCCTTTTTTCGTGATACCAGTGCCCTTTTCATCATGTCTAAAAAAATTTTGTTGTGGCGCAAGTGTCGTTTTACTCGAATTTTATGTGCAAAAGATTTTGTCAAATTGAAAAGTACCGTACGTGTCGGCTTATTGATTTTATGTCAATCAACCCAGTAGGTTCTGTGACAGGTAACGAGTTGATTTGACTAATTAATTAGGGTCTATTAGGACAGTCATTAGTGTTGTTTATTTAGCAATTACTCAACATTAACAATGACTTGCAACCATCAACTACAACGTACCTCTCTTGTATAATGATAATGGCTGTAAGATTTTTATGTTAACCCTGAAATACCCCAATGTAACGGAATATCTTGCAATTGTCTGAAATAATATCTGGATATTTTCATTTTTTACTTTTTGTTTTGTTGAACTTTTGTTTATCTATTGAATACCTATAGAGCCCACTCTCTATCAAATTCCAAACTTGACTTGTTGTTCGGACCTACGTTTCTAACATTTTCTGGTTGAATGTTATCTGTTTCCTTGCGTGTTTCTTGTCCCCAGATATCTCTAAAGTGTGTCTGATATATGCAGTTGCACCAATGTTAATTGGAAAAAAGGGAGCAATTTCCTTCAAGGAAACCTTTTCAAAGAAACTTGAGGCAATATGGACTAAACTTGATCGAAATGGGTCTGTTTAGAAATTGTCTATCAGATTGTGTTCAAAAAGTGTGTGATATTATTTGACCTTGTTGGAACCAAACATTGACACAACAGTCCTTCAAATGATGGATCTAGTTAAAACTGTATCCTTCAGGCCTATGTCCTATCCAGGAGTTCCATCAGCAGTGAACCTACATTTTAGTTTGATATTGGGTGGTATTTTAACTGAAACCAAATGTGGCCATAATGGTCCTTTTGTTTGTCTTTATTAAAATTGTGTCCTGCAGGTCAGAATCCTACTCAAGATGGCTGCCAGCAAGAATTACTAGTTTAACATTAAAACCTGGTGGAAAAACATTCTAAAATCATTACTTGACAACGACAGTAGAATACCGAAGGAACAAAGCACAAGATTACATAAATCAAAGTCCAGAGACTAGGCAAAAGCAAGAACACAAGACAGAAGACCAAAGACACTACATATACAACATAAAAGAAGTAGTAGTTAGAACCAAATTTAGTTACAATGGTCTTTGAATAAGCTCCTTACAAAATTGCATGACGACTGTAGGTCCTATCCCAAATGATTATCAATGGGAAAAAATATTTGACAGATAATAAGCACCCAGATTCACAAGGAGCAATATGTGCATTTGGAAGCTTTATGACAGATTAACATGGCAGATTTTCTAAAAATAACACAACTTACTAGTAATTTGTCTTCACATGAGTGGTTTTGAATGAAAAACTGAGTTACATTTTTGATCTGAACAACCAAAATGAATTATTGGTCACTGCATAATAGCAGACTCTTTCTAAATAATGCTACAACACATGCAAAAGGGAATTTGTATAGTTTTGAGATTGGTCCCACTCTCATTTATTCCTATGACAGCAACACTTCCAGCAGTGCTGTCAGCACTTTGATTTTTTTTGGCTTGTCTGTGTCTTCTTATAAAATTTTAGTTTCTTGATATTTGGGTTATTGGATGTGGTTTGTTTCCATTGATTTATCCACTTTTTTACCCTTTTGGGTCCATTTAGGGCTTGCTATATGGTGTGAGGTTCCTCACTGTGTTGAAGACCGTACGGTGACCCCTAGATGCTTTGTTTTGGGTCTTTTTAACCTGGATATGGGATGTTGTCTCTTTGACATTTACCCCATTTCCTTTCTTCTTCATACATGATAGATGGAAATGGTTTTTTTTTTTCAATGCAGGTACAAACAACTGATCTGGTTATTTATTTTCATTTTGGACGATGTCTTCATCATGTTCATCGAGGTTCCCATTCTCCATTCATATGTGTTGTAAAGACATTAAGAGTGTTACAAAAGAATACTGACGCAAGTTTTATATACTCTTTATCAGTCAGGGGACAGACTGGTACAAGTCTGTAGAGTTTTAGACTTGCTTGAGGCTTTTAATTTTCTTAGCTTTGTATGCATAGACCTGTTGAAGTCTAAAAATTTTAGACCTGATGAAGTCTAATGTTTGTTTCCTGTTGCACAGGTGTTTCAAATTTTATGGATAATTAGACTTGCATAAGTCTAAAATTTGCTAAATTGACCATTTTAATGAGCCAAGGGTCAGTATTTAGAGGTGGGGCGTCCAGACCTAATTGGAATTACATGGAAGTTTAATTTTCCATTTTTATCAGAAAATTATTGATTATTTGGGCAAAATTAGGACAGCAGGTGTACAATCAATTAAAGATTGTTATCAAAGATAACAAAATTTTCAATATCAACCAACTGCTTTTGCAGATTGGTATAGCTTTTTGTTTTAAATTACAAGGCACAAGTCATGATTCTTTTTCAACGATAAACAATATGAAGGATAATTGAAAAACCCATTAAGCACAAAAAACATAAAAATGGTAATTTCTCTTAGACTTGTACAAGTCTGATCAATTTTAGACTTGTTCGGGTCAAAATTGCTCAACAAAACCTATAATTCCAGACTTGAAGAGGTCTAAAATAATAAGACTTACTCCAGTCTGTCCCCTGACTGTTTATTGTTAAATCAGATCTTTTAACCAGTCTTTTTATATTTTTAGTGTTTCAGTTACAAAACACTGAGGTCTGACATATTTCACAGTGTAAACACCAACAAGCTTCCTGTTGTTAATTACATAGAAATATATTGGCAAGTCATAAGTGTCAGTGTAAACACTGACATTTCACCAGCAATTGTCAGTGTTTTCACTCATGTCAGTCCAGGGTGTTTTGTAACTGAAACACTCTGTGTGTACTGTATAAAATAAAATATGAATAATAAGGTTCCACAGGAGTCTCACTATCCTCCAGGGTTTATGCAGAGAGTAAAACATTGATAAAAGTTGAATTAATAAACATGGAATCTTAGAATTGTAAGCACTGCATTATTGTGTTAAATAAACTAGATAGTTACAACATTATTTTGTGGCCCTTCATGCATAGATGTCATAGTTGAACTCAATTTGTTACTATTCAGCTGGCAAAAATTAAGAGAACATGAGCCAGCAGTCTGTGCCAAAAACTTTTAAATTCACTAGCCCAGAGGGACTAGTAAGGTCCCATGTACTACTAGCCTGAACTCAATTCTATCAGCCCTAACGGAAGATTCTATCTTCAAAAAGAAAAATTTTAACTAGCTCTTTGGGCTGTTGACTTGTTATGCTTACTAGCCGGAGACTGATTTGACTAGACCCGGGCATAGGGCTAGTGGCTTAAGGCACAGGCTGCCCAAGGATGTTGTAACTCAAATTGAATATAAATTTCGTACATTACATGCAGTAAATTCATAAATTTTGGATTTTTGACCATTTGACACAAACATGACAAATGTGCACTAATACATATTAAATAGATCAATATAAACATGTTTCCTGTTGTACATGGCTTGGGGAGATTGATCCCAAGGAAAATAGACATTTTTCGAGGGGTCAATCTTTGAAACATAACTGGAGTGAGAAAACTTCCTAAACAAAACTTGCTTGCATTGATCGAAAAAGGTGCACATTTTTGTCAAATTGGAAAAAAAACTAAAATTATAAATTTTACCATATTAATAATCTGTTTGGGATATAATATGAAAAAGAGAGGAAATGGGGTTAATGTCGAGGAGACAACATCCCATCTCCAGGTTAAAACAACCCAAAATATCTGTTTTGGGATCCAATATCCCATTTGGGAGAGTGTTTCCAACCTGTTTAAAAGCTCCTATATAATAGAAATTATGTTCATTGTGGACTTTTTAGGGGCGAATACCCATAATATCCGATTCTAAATAAATCTTACCTTTTTTCTTTTTCTTCGACTGACATTTATTATGAAATACACAATGTACATGTAGGTGTCTTTTTGAATAATAGGATACATGTAATTACTATTTCTCTAATTTCTTCCCTGTTTTTACGTTTCCTGAACAGTTGGAGAAATATGTTTCTCCTCTCTAGAGAGAATGTTGTTCTCGGCAAGTGATTGGACGAAATTCAATTATGATGTCAAATATGTATGCCGTTTTCCAACTCTGCCATTTAGACGTCATGAAAAAGGGCGACCATGCCTGATGACGTTATGCTTAAAGAACACATTTATTTTGGATCATCAGAAAAGGGGGTGTCGTGTTTTTGTCCAAAATCTCCTTGAAATCATTAGAGAAATAAAATCCACAACCTTATCTTGTGAGAAACGAAATTTCTCCACTCTCGATAGTTAATTTTCAAATATTTTAAACGCTCGACAAGCCTCACGTTTAAAAATTTAAAAATTTAACTAACTCTAGTGTAGAAATGTCATTTCTCATTCGATGCTGTTGTAGATTCTATATGTAGTGGGGGTTACTTATGACTTGTTGCTAATAAAAATAACTTTGAAAGGACAGGTAATACGAACTACTGTAGAGCCATAGTGCTAGAGACCAGTCCTTATGGTTATGCATGCTATTGGTGGTCAATAGATAGCTGGTTAACTAGCACTTCTTTTAGAAAATGCCAGTCCTCCCTTTCTTCCTCCTCAAATGCTTATAATACAAGACTCCAGTGGACATGTTAGACTTAAAATATGGATTTGACATTAGTACTTTGTTTCCTTTTGTGATCAGAACATTGTTTCTTGGGACAATCAGACAGTGATCATGGTGATTCTCAGAATTTGAACTTTTCTTTTTAAAATAAGGATTTTATTATTTGATATCTTGCAGTGCAGTACAGCAAATTAAAATGATTCACTCTGAATCTTATTGTCATTAGACTTGTATTTTGAATTTTTTTTATTCTGTATTTACAGTTACATCAGATAAGAAGACATCACCATTTGAGTAGAAGTTTTAGAAATATTTCGTCATTGCTGACAAGATGTGGATTTCACAGGGAAGCAAATGTAGCCAGAGATTTAGCAGGTGACTCGTTATATAGTTACAAACAAAGGATATATAGTTTCCATAACGAGAACTAGTTGATTATGAAATTTCTCACATCGAGTTAAATAAATTTTGCAAATGTTTGAAAGCAAGGCTTGCCGAGTTTTTAAACATTTGAAAATTTATTTAACAAGATGTGAGAAATTTCATAATTAACGTGTTTAAGTTGTAGAAAATGTTTCTCTAATGACTGGACGAAAAACACAGAGGATTGTATTCCGAATGAATTTGGTTGGAAATGTCACAAAACTTGTTCTCCTCTCTAGAGAGGAGAACAAATGTTTCAACACCACTCAGGAAATGTGAAAACTAGACAGAAATTAGAGAAATATAGTTTCTACAATGAGAGCTAAGTTGATTATGAAATTTTTTACATCGAGTTAAATAAATTTTGCAAATGTTTGAAAACGAGGCTTGCCGAGTTTTTAAACATTTGAAAATTTATTTAACAAGATGTGAGAAATTTCATAATTAACGTGTTTAAGTTGTAGAAAATGTTTCTCTAATGACATAATGCAAAACACCGAGGATTATGTTCCGAATAGATTTGGTGTGAAATTTCACGCGAGTTGTTCTCTCACTAGAGACCAGAAATATTTTTATCACACCGGTCAGGCGTTGGTTAAATTTGCTAGAAATTAGAGAAAACAGTCATCACCTACGTACAATGGCCGAAAACTACAATCACGTGCCACCATGCACAAGCAAACTGCACAAGAAAAACACTAATGAAGACAAGAGACAAACATAGATAACAATAGGAACTCAGGATAGGTCTTGTTGCTAAGGGTAGAATTTGTGTGTACAGTATATGAAACTGTAGTTCTTACACTTGTATGGTCATTGTGAAAGTTTGTTGATACATTTATATGTGTGTCCACCAAATAATGTGACAAATTCTACAACATTAACCCAGGTTTTGCTGCCATTTGTTCAGGGTAATTTAATTTTTCCTATTAATGGAAAATATAGTTGATCGTTAATATGGACTCATGAAGGAATCTATCAATCATTTGGATACATTTGTAGATGTATGACTTGATACATTACATCTTTTTACTCACAAATCTTTTTGATAGATTTACATACCATGTATCGGGTTATTTTCACTGTTGCTATTGTTCGCGAATTTGATGTACAACAGAGCATTGACATCATGGACATAATTTGCTTTTCTTAGCATTCCTGTGTTTACACTTGATTCAATGCATTTGAATGGGCAGTGAGCTTAACATGGAGACTTAACTTTGCACTCACTTGCCTGACCCAAACAAAGTGAAAATTACCTGTAAACACATGCAAAAAAATCCTGATACAATTTATATGATACATGTTCATTGTTCTATTAATTGAAGCATGAGTATTTTATTGACATAAATGTATCCATTTGCATCTTAAAATCATGTTTTAGCCCTATCATTTAAAATGCACAAGATGGTAGATCTGTTTGGCAACAATACATTTATCATACCCCCACTCCAAAGGAGAGGGGGTATACTGTTTTACCCTTGTCCATCTGTCTGTCCGTCCGTCTGGAACATCTTTCGTCAAGGATTTTTCAGCTTCTGTATTTAGTAATGATTTGATATTTGGTATGAAGCTTTGGTATGATGAGTTGTACCGTGTCTCCCCTTTTCAAGTCCCTCACTCATCCACTTCCTGTTTGACGAAAACTTTGATTATTTTCCTATCATAGCCATATACATGTAATGAAAATTTTCATCAAGGATTTCACAGCTTGTGTGTGTAGTAATGATTGATATTTGGTATGATGAGTTGTGTTGTGTCTCCCCTTTTCAAGTCTGTCACTCATCTACTTCTTGTTTTACCATAACTTTGATGTTTTTCCCATTATTTCTTAAGGATTTATGATTGTGTCCATACTTGTTTTGTGTCCACACCTGTATTGTATCCCCACACACTTATATTTGCACTTTCCATTTTGATTCAGTGTTCTATGAGCAGGGGTATAACTGACTGCCATTAAGTGACAGCTCTTGTTTAAACTTAATAGGAGTGTTTAGTAATATCATGGATGTTTATCTAAGTAAATCTCAAATTGTACCGTACAAAGCTAAAATCAGCATTTTTGCAATAAAAGTCTATATGTAACACTCTATGAAACAAGTTTAATAACCAAATTTTTGTGCCGTTTAGACAGATACATGTTTTGCAATGTGAGAAAATTGCAGAATTTATTCAAGATTAGCAACAAGTAGAGGATTGTTCACTCCTTAGATTTTTATTTTACTCAAGGTAAGGATGAGTGTTGAAAACTTTTCAGTACAGAAATAATATATGAAAATATTTTGTTTGATCTTTGTTTTATTTACAGCACAAATGAGATGTTTCAGTACTTCAAGATCTTACAGGAATAAAGAGGATTCAGATAAAGAAAAACATAATAAAGATGATGATGACAAAGATAGTATGTTGCTTTTTGTTTTACAAAATATTTACATGTTTTCAACTGAGTTAGAGTTTTAGGATGTGATATTATCGAGATCATCTCTCCACTCACTACTTTGACCATTACAGGATGAGTGACACGCAAAAATGCAATTCAATTTTAATGTTTCAAATAAGGTCCAATTTTGATGATTGACATCTCAGCGCAGCTCGAATCTTAAAATTGGAAAACTGCTGCCAAAATATACTTCCTCGGAAGTGTGTACAAGACTGTAGATTGGTAGGAAATTTCCTGCTGCGTTATCCCTGCAATTGATGGATCTATCTGGAGCAGTCAGGAAAAAAATTCCAAAGTTCCATATTTATTGTCCACTCTACTTTTTAAAATGAAATAAAATAAATAAGCAGGGAGAATACACAAATCAAACGAGAAACTGAGAAGTTTTGTGTGCAATCAAAAAGATGAGATAGGATTAGTTGACTTTAGTCTGTTTTTTGAACTCTTGTCTTGAAACTGTACAGAATGGCTGGGTGCAGCAGTAGAAAGTCACCTTTGTTTTTTGGTTTTTGGATTAGTGTCTATCCAAAGGATAGATCTATCCTACGTTACGACCCAGGTGACCAACCTCACGCAATCAAACATTAATGATCACACCCATGCTAAAAGAATCCTTTTTCAGGAAACCTCGTACACATCTTTCTGATCTCAAAAAAAACTCTGACACTCGATAGTCTATTTTCATTGAACATTAATTTGATTGCCCGAACTTTTCAACACTTAAATGGTGCCCGAATTCGTTAATTAATCACAGAATGAATTTCCCATTCATAAAATTTTGTGCCTAGATGTATGAATATGGAAGACCGATGCCTTTATTTACATTTGTATGAATGGTGTAAACGTACTTCCCTGAACCGTCAATGAAACGATGTGACTGTTTTGAAATAAATCATAAAAGAACAACGCATTGGAAATAAAAATAAAATTCATTAGCCGTCGAGAACAACAGTCCATTATTTACAATCATGTTTGTTTACATTTCTAGTTATCAATGAATGGAAAAGTACGGCTGTTCCACGTTGGCTGTTCCATTATACTTGTTGCGATTGTCATTTTGCAGTGTCTTCTCCGAGGTCCGCGTTCGGTATACATGTAATGGCTGACTCAAAACAAAATACTGAGTAAGTCGTACATTGGTAAATACACATAATTGCCTGGAAACAGTTGTCAAGGTGCGTATTCCGAAACAGACATTTTGCAACGATCGGGGTTGGAATTGACTTAATTCGAAATAGGATCAGGCAGGGGTGTTGATCTGTTGATTGCAGTTCGTCGAACAATGTTCAGTCCGGGGTGTTGCGTGTTAATTTCCGTTGATCAGAGTTTGGTCAAACAAAACTTGAGATAATGTCATTTGAGTAATTACAATGCATAATAGTCATTTTTCAATTGCATGAGAATGTATATCATAGCGCGAATTAAGATGCATTGTTGCACAAAGAACTTGGCACAGATCATCGTTTTCATGTCTTCGTGTGTTTCTTGGACGAATTATTACATGTATCTCCATAAAGAGCAGGGTATTGCTGCTCAGGTCTTGTCAGCATTCACAAACCCTCATTCAGGTTTCTTCTTTAGAATTAAATTTCAAACTGTACTTGATCAAGATGGTGCTGTCATTGTTTAGTCTGTGTTGAGTGTACAGCAGGGAACCCATAATATGTAATAGGTTTCTCATATAAAATCAAAACTCTTTGTCTCTAATGGTTTGATTGTCATTGATTGGCTGGTGTGATCAAATGAAGATGGCCACCAGTAAATACTTGCTGATTGTCAGAAAGGCATGTTTTCTTGATGAGCAAAACATGGTTTTTGTACCTTTCTTGGTTTTGATATCATCATTATAATTAGAACCATAGTAAAAAATGAGTAATTATGCACGACACAGACAGGCAATTATTCATATCATACATGGACAGTGTACATAAAATATCAATAGATTAGATACTGATCATTGCCATCATAGACACTAATCCACCAGTCCCTTTGGGACTTTGATTAGCTCACCTGGCCTAAAAGGCCATGTGAGCTATTGCCATCAGTATGCGTCCGTCGTCCGTCTGTCCGTCAACAATTTCAAACATCTTCTCCTCTGAAACCGCTAAGCCAAATTAAACCAAACTTGGCCTGAATCATCATCAGGGTATGGCTTCTCAAACTGATGTTCAGTTTGTTCCTCTGTCAAACAACATGACCACCATTGCTAAAAATAGAACATAGGGGTAAATTGCAGTTTTTGGCTAATAACTCGAAAACAGTTACAGATATAAAAAATCTGACATGTGGTAAAAATGATCAGCATGATGAGATCTATCCTCTGTGCAATTCTGAAGAAAATCTGAAACCCATCTCGGAGATATAGCCCTTTTTCCGTTAAATTTTCAAAATTTTTGCATTTTTTATTTTTTATTTCAAAAAGTATAACAGATAGAGGTCAAGCGTAAATTGCAAAAATGTTCAGCATATCAAGATCTACCCACCCTGAAATTTTGAAGAAAATCCATAAACCTTTGTAGGAGTTATTGCCCTTTTTTCACCGAAGTTTTAAAATTTTCTTATTTTTCATCTTTTATTTCCAAAACTATAGAAGATGAAGGTTAAGTGCATATTGATGAAATGTTTTCCATGCTGTGGCGACTTCAAAACTGATGTTGAAAATTGTTCCTTGACCGCCAAAAATTCAACATTGTCTGATTTCAATGAAATTTAGTTTCCAAATAGATATTGATGTTGCGACTTCAAAACCGGTATTGCTAATTGTTTGTTGACCGCATTTTCAAAATGGCCGCCAAAAAAGGCAGGAAAATTCAACATTGTCCGATTTCAATGAAATTGAGTTCCCAAATAGATATTGATGTTGCGACTTCAAAACTGGTGTTGAAAATTGTTCGTTGACCGCCATTTTCAAAATGGCTGCCAATATAGACGGGAAAATTCAACATTGTCCGATTTCAATGAAATTTGATTTCCAAGTAGATATTGATGTTGCGACTTCAAAAGCAATGTTGAAAATTGTTTGTTTACTGCCTTTTTCAAAATGACATCTTGACTTCAAAACTGGTGTCAAAAGTGGTCCTTAGCAAGAACGTTTTTGTCAAAAAAGCCCAACAAAGAAATATAGTAAAGCATGACCAGACTTTAAAAACAGTTCAAGATATTGGAGGTGTTTGAGCTAAGAAAGTTTGAGAAACTGAAGATCAACTGTATAACTTACAATGTTACCTTGATTGTGGCAACTGAAGCCAGGTGAGCGATACAGGCTCCTGGGAGTCTCTGGTTTTAGTAGGCTAATTTTATAATTTCAGAATTGACAAACTTTGCATTTCCTAACAATTTATTGACACTTTCCAACAACACATGCTGGTAGTCCATATTTTATTTCTTATTTCATCTCAATATTTTTAGATTTTAACTTTGTCCTAAAGGACAAGGTGCAATAAGGGGTTGATTTGGCCCAAGATTCCGGTGAATTTTGAAGTTGCACCTAAAGATTTTCTTTCATATTCGTACCAAAGTTGAGATCCCATTTACAGAAAAAATACAAAAGTTAGGACCAATGACGTCACAATAGTTACAGTTCTGACGTCATGAAAATGCTATTTTTGATCATTTTCATAGAAATATACCGATTTTTGCAGATTTTCGAACAGTTTTCCTAACCGGAAATATCGAGCACACCCAAGAACCAATTAGATAATTTGCCAACTTTTTAGTACAAATCAATTGAACCTCTCATATAAATATTTTTGTGGTTCTTGCATGTGCTCTATATTTTCTATTCAGAAAAAGTAGTTAAAATAGGTCAAATTTGTCATTTTTCGACAAAATCTTCAGTTTGTCTTACCTTCTACACTCAAAAACTCAATAATCATACATCAATATTTGAGAAATGTTACTGTTTACTGAAAAGCCATGCCCTTAGAACATTTCAATGAGAAAATTCTGTGAATTCAACCATATTTATTTTTCAGGCCAAATAAGGCCCTTATACTCCTTTTACTCTTGTCTTACATGTTTTATTGCTATTTTTGTCCTTTTTCCTTTTGCCATTACAAGTTTACAAAGATTGCTGCAATTGGTTGTAACACAAAAAAGTAGTTGATATCACGTTTGAAAGATGTCTTTTTACAAAATTATATGCCATTTCATGGTTCAATTTAAGCACTCTCCAGCTCTCCCATGGTAAGTAAAATCTGTGCAGGGCAAATTAAATTTGATGTGGATTTGTCTGCTTGTCTAGTTAAAATTTTATTTATCTTCAATTTTGAATGTGGAAGGGGAAGTAATATTTATTGGAAACTTGTCCGGTGGGCAAGTTGACAAGTAATTTCTAAATCACCTCCTGCATTTACAATCAGACTTTAGTATTGCTTGGAACAAAACTCTGAAGTTTTTAAACTCATGTTTTATGTAGAAGATACTTATATTCAGACTGTATGTTGGGTCTTTTTGTGGGGAAATGCATGTATGGATGACAACAATTTTAAGAACACTTTGCCAATAGACGATTTTCATATTCACAGGATGACTGCCATTTTAGCATGTTTTTCAAAGGGACGTTACTCGCTTATATCCAACAACCTGGTTTTCGGTCTCATTAGGGATAGGAAGATCAGTAAATATTTAACTTCGAAACTGATCAGATTTTCACTTTAGTAAGTGCCCAAATAATTTGAAATAATTTTTCTAAAGACAATCAAGATATTACCCCTAGCCTGATAATAGATGTCTTCATATTCATACTTTACTGCTTCCCCTTTTTACTTTGGAACCGTAAACCAGACCGTCAGGTCATTGAGATACTTCCCTTTGTTGAAAAGTCAAAGTCAGGACAAGAAATGGATATGAAAATGGTCTATTAATTTTATGTTTGTTGACAATCCCACATTGATGACATGATAAACTTGGATAGCATTGTGTGACATCTAACAATTTAGTTTGCTCGGCCATATTGATCTTGCTTTGAGGTATGAGCACAGCTCATTGTTGAAGGCCTCATGGTGACTTCAAGATGAAGAACAACAATAAAAAAGTTGTTCCATTGCTTTTTTGCCATGTATTTGTAAAGACTTTGTCTCATGTGCATTTGCTGCATATCCCTTAATTGATTACTGTGGATGCTTTTATTTTCGTGGGATCCAATTTTCGTGGTTTTGCTAAAATTCATTGATTCGTGGGTTTCCAAATTCGTGGTTTCAGACCTTTTCCATTGCAAGGTCACGCTAAATTTGTATTTTCTTGGGCTTTGAATTTCATTGTAAGAGTCAACCACGAGAAATCCACGAAAATTGGCACCCCATGAACAGTCGTGCTTTCACAGTATGTAATATGATTTATTTGTGTTTACAGACAAGGATGATATGGAGGAAGCTATGAAACACATGGTTAGATTAACGCTACGTATGGCATTACTCATGTCTGTTTTCTATACTCTGGCATTGATATTAGGAATTGATGATGATCCAGCGGACAGAAAGAACACTAGACATATATCATGGAAAGAATTTTACAATGATTTACTCCTGAAAGGGGAGGTAAGTTAGTAATGATTCGGTAGACAGAAGGAACCTCAGACATATATCATGGAAAGAATTTTACAATGATTTACTCCTGAAAGGGGAGGTAAGTTGATAATGATTCGGCAGACAGAAGGAACCTCACACATATATCGTGGAAAGAATTTTACATGTTTTACTCCTGAATGGGGAGGTACGTTGATAATGATTCGGCAGACAGAAGGAACACTAGACATATATCATGGAAAGAATTTAACATGTTTTACTCCTGAAAGGGGAGGTAAGTTAGTAATTATTCGGTAGACAGAAGGAACCTCAGACATATATCATGGAAAGAATTTTACAATGATTTACTCCTGAAAGGGGAGGTAAGTTGATAATGATTCGGCAGACAGAAGGAACCTCACACATATATCGTGGAAAGAATTTTACATGTTTTACTCCTGAATGGGGAGGTTAGTTGATAATGATTCAGCAGACAGTAGGAACACCAGACATATATCATGGAAAGAATTTTACATGTTTTACTCCTGAAAGGAGAGGTAAGTTGATAATGATTCGGCAGACAGAAGGAACCTCAGACATATATTGTGGAAAGAATTTTACAATAATTTACTCCTGAAAGGGGAGGTTAGTTGGTAATGATTCAGCAGACAGAAGGAACCTCAGACATATATCGTGGAAAGAATTTTACAATGATTTATTCCTGAAAGGGGAGGTAAGTTGATAATGATTCGGTAGACAGAAGGTACCTTAGACATGTATCATGGAAAGAATTTTACATGTTTTACTCCTGAAAGGGGAGGTATTAAAGTTGATAATGATTCTGCAGACAGAAGGAACCTCAGACATACATGTATATCATGGAAAGAATTTTGCAATGATTTACTCCTGAAAGGGGATGTAAGTTGGTAATGATTCGGCAGACAGAAGGAACCTCAGACATATATCATGGAAAGAATTTTACATGTTTTACTCCTAAAAGGGGAGGTAAGTTGTGAGCTGTATATGTTGAGGGCAAAACTTTGAAATTGCCTGTTTTTCCCTTGAAGGTAACGACAACTCTATAACCGGTTATTGGGAGTGACAGAACCTTATATCACCAAAAGAATTTTGCAATGATTTACTGCTTAAAAGAGAGTGAATATTAGATAATTGTTGTAGTTTTATGGGAGTATCAGCTTCATTTTTTAGAAACATTTGTTATCCTCTGTTTCTTATTCACACTGGGTTGATATTTCTGTACATGGATCATTACTTCCTGATCATAGATAACTTGACAATGTACAAAATTTTATCAACTTCCAATTATATTTTCATAAATTGCAAGGTATAGTAGACACCTAATTGAAAAAGAAGGAAAACACTTGATAGACCTGTTTTCCTTTAAATTTCTGAAGTCATTTTAACATGGATTATGTTGTTCTGTTAGCAAAGCTTGTCAAATCAAAGTGCAAGACTTGATTTTAATTGAAAATTATCTGAGACTTGTTTTCCCTGAATATAGCAGTGAAGAAATATTGAATAAAATGAGCATTCAAGCAAAATACTAGGTTGAAACATTGATTGTACACAAAGAAAATATAGCATTAAAGTATGGATGGCTCACAAAAAATATGTGGGATTCTAGCCTTTTCAGACATGATTATTTTCCTATTTAAATAGGAATTCCTATTTTTTGATAAAGAAAATAAATTCAAAAGTTGTTCAGTTTTGTAGAACCAGTAGGAAAATGATGTTTTCACAGGGCTTACTCCCTCTTTCCTATTTTTTCATATTTGTACAAAATCATGTCTGCCTTTTTATTTCGAATAGAATATATATTTTGAATTAAATACATGAACGTCACAAATAAAAAATTATGTGCATGATAGCTTATAAACAAAATATTGAAATTATTTCTGGGTTGGCATATTCAAAAGAAAATGAAAGGTCAATGCATGGGTTGTTAATACACAAAATATAAAGAAATAGTCATTACTAAAATAAAGCATTGTTGGTTCACAAGCTCAGAAATAAAACAATGTTTATACACAAGGAGAGAAATTAATCTTCAATGCATAGCATTGTTAACACACAAGCTAAGAAATAAAACAATGTTTACACACAATACCAGAAATTATGCATTGATTCAATTTCTTTTATTATTTAATATGCAGTGAAGAAATTGGTTTTTTTTTTTTCCTAATAAAACAAGGCAGTATATTGGACACATTATTCAGTTTATTTGTGTTTTTTATTTTTGTTTAGGTAGATAAAATAGAAGTTTTAAAGACTGGCACCATTATAGTACATGTACACCATGGTGCCATGGTCAAAGGACAACATGTAAGTCAAACTTTGATTTTCTGCCTTCCATCACCAAGTACAGTGGAACTTCGAAGGCTTGAACACCCAAGGGACAGATGAAAATAGTTTGAGTTAAAATGGTGTTCAAGCTATCACGATGGAACTGTGTTTAAACAGAAAAAGGGTTGGAGACAGCCATGGTGTTCGAGCTATTGTAGGTCGAGCAATGGTAGTTCGACTGTATTTCCACAAAGACTAGAGCAAAGCTGTTCTACATAATACTCTTTTTTTTTGAGACCTTACAAATGATTAAAATTTCAAATCTACAAAAATGTTAATGTTCAAAACATACAGTTTCAAGGTTTTAGTTTTTGATGCGATTGTTACTTCCAGAGTCTGAGAAACAAAAAATCAAACAATCTGTAGAATAAAACTGACGATTACTGAATTAACAACAAATTATGAATAAATCATGTGGTGTTGGGAGGACATGCTGTGAGGAATTTAGTAGTATAATCTGAAATTTTGGTTGATGCACCAACATTCTCCAAAATCCGTAGGCTGCTACAGTGAATCCATTTGCTTTGACTCTTTATTGACAGGTTTTAACACTCTATCCCTTAACCTGTAAGATTAATGTGTATTACTTAGAGAAAGTCTTTTTTAACTTTTTGAATTAAAACATATAAAAATAACCTTATTTAGAAAAGATAGTATATTATATTGCAGCTATGTACTTTATGTGGTATTATTTTCAAATATGTGTAAAGGGAAAACTACCGGTAATAAAGGGTGAATGTAAAACATTACCCTTAAGACCTTAATAAGAAAAAAATCTTATAAATTCTAATCGCTTCCTTTCCAGCTTTTTTCACTCCTTGAAGAAAATTTTATTTTGACTTTTTGCAATTTTTGTTATCATGTTTTTTAAAAAGCATAGCATTTTGTAGTACAGTTGATAGAAAAATGGCCAGGTGCCCTTCATTTTCAGAAAGTCGGATAAGAATTTTATTTTTTTTTATTATGGCTGTAACAATAAAAATAAAAAATGTCTACCACATACTAAGTTGTTAAATAAAAACTATAGTTCAAATCTTTGAATGTATGAATGCAGTTTGAATATAAATTGATCACACATTTTGCTAATGAATATAAATTGATCACCCATTTTGCTAATGAATATAAATTGAATACCCATTTTGCTAATGAATATAAATTGATCACCCATTTTGCTAATGAATATAAATTGATCACCCTTTTTGCTAATGAATATAAATTGATCACCCATTTTGCTAATAAATATAAATTGATCACCCATTTTGCTAATAAATATAAGTTGATCAGCCATTTTGCTAAACTGACAAATAAAGAAGTTTTTGTTAAAATATAGTTGGAATATGATTTTATGTTGCTTACGCAAAAAAAAAAAAAATAGCGATTTCTGAATCCGTCTACCATATTATGGAACATTGCAATATTTACAAAATTGAACATAGCATAATGTGTTGAATAAAATATGCCACTTTTAAAATGGACTGGCCATGCATAAATTTTGATTTTTGTATTTTTATAAGTCTTTAATGCAAGTCTCTAGTATATCCTACCAGCCACCAAATTTTTAATAAAATACCTTTCGACATACATGTATATACAATTGTTTCTGTAGACGGTCTTATGTAAAGTTTGTAAGATATAATCAGACATTTTTTTTACTCTTTTTAGTTAAAGTGCATTGTATCAGATTATTTGTTCCTCACATACATACTCTACTTTCATGTCAATCACATTTAAGCCCTCCCTCATTTCATGTTAATTTTTTTGAATTTTGATAATTTCACCAAAAGTACTCCCAGTTTTAAACCAAACTATGGGCTGTTACATAAAACCATGCAAAGCACCCATAAAAATCCCTTTGAAAATTGTATAGCCACCCATGGAAGTAATTTTGCAATTCTTCAGGCATATTATTTGAAATAATATGAAAATGTTATAAGGGTGTCTTATCTAGCAGCCAATCAATGCACAGTTTTTGTTGGTTTTTGTTTTGTTTTTTATATCCCGCCACATGAAGTGGCGTGGTATTATGTGATGCCCTCAGTCGTGTGTCCGTCCGTCTGTCTGTCCGTCCCCCGAAGGTTTCCGACAGATAACTTGTGAAAGAAATAACACAAGGTCTTCAAACTTGGTATGCAACTTGTTTACCACAAAACTCAGGTCAAGTTTGATTTTGGATTCAGAGGTCTAAGGGGTTCTGGAGTTATGCCCCTTGAAACTTTGAAATTTTGGGGTTTCTGACTGATAACTTGTGAACGAAATGACACAAGGTCTTCGACTTGGTATGTAAGTTGTTTACTACAACACTCAGGTCAAGTTCGATTTTGGGTTCAGAGGTCCAAGGGGTTCTGGAGTTGTGCCCCTTGAAACTATGAAATTTTGCGAATTTTAGGTATCCGACTGATAACTTGTGAAGGAAATAACGCAAGGTCTTCAAACTTGATATGTAAGTTGTTTACTACAACACTGAAGTCAAGTTTGATTTTGGGTTCAGAGGTCCAAGGGGTTCTGGAGTTATGCCCCTTGAAACTTTGAAATTGTGCTAATTTTAGGATTTCCGTCTGATAACTTGTGAACGAAATAATGCAAGGTCTTCAAACTTGGTATGCATGTTGTTTACCACAAAACTTAGGTCAAGTTTGATTTTGGGTTCAGCGGTACACATAGTTCTGGAGTTATGCCCCTTTTAACTTAGAAATTTTGTGAAACGTGGCATGTAATGCGCCATTACTATTTTTTGTCTTTTTTTGTTGTCTGAAGAACAAGTGAGCAGTTATTAATTTGTATATGTTGTGTTTACTTTCAGGCCATTTTTAACGAATATGTTCTGAAATTGCCAGATGAAAACATGGCTAAGTTTGAAGAAAAAATAAGAGAGGCAGAAAAACAATTAGGGATAGCACCTGAAAATGGTCTTTCTATACACTACAGAACAGTTACGTAAGTAAACTTTCTAGTNCGTCAGGGTAGTGTGACGTCACATCCTTCTGTACGTTTGGTTTGAACAAGACACGTCTTGTCATTTTAATTTCGTTGGAAATAGGGTTACAAATGATGTAAATAGCCTCATTCAACTGGTATAAAACAGCATACAATCAATGCCGCAACATAGTAAGTAATTATTGCTTCAAATGGACATCACCCGAGAAGATTAATTTGTCAAAGACAGACCGTCATTTGAGCATGGCGCCTTTCTTGTCACTGAAAACACCCTGCATAATTCAGGATTGTAGGGATTTGTAGTAACGGGGTAGGCGTCTCTTTGTCTTCATTTAAACTCGGCGACAGTTCATTGGAAGAAAGCAAACCATCACAGCCTGATGTTTTTATTGCAGTGTCAAGGTATGAATTTTTCATCAAATACAATCAAAAGTTATTGGGAAACGTGTAATTCTGTTTGAATTACGAACAATTTTAAAATTGTTTACTGTTTGTTGTCGCAAATAATTTTCATTCATGAGTTGACTTTAAATTCAGATTAATGCACGTCGCTTCGGTTCGCGCATGTCATCTGACATACTGACCCAATAAATTTTTGATATGGTCCAGTACGTTGATAATGAATTTATCAGTCAGTACACATCAAAGGCAAGAAGCATAAATTACCGATAAACATGGATATAGCATTGTGTGACATCTAACAATGGAGTTTGCTCAAACAGGTGCTATGAGCCATATTGATCTTGCTTTGAGGTATGAGCACATCTTATTGTTGAAGGCCTCATGGTGACTTCAAGATGAAGAACAACAATAAAAGAGTTGTTCCATTGCTTTTTTTTTGCCATGTATTTGTAGGGACTTTGTCTCATGTGCATTTACTGCATATCCCTTCATTGATTACTGTGGATGCTTTTATTTTCGTGGGTTCCAATTTTTGTGGTTTTGCTTAAATTCATTGATTCGTGGGTTTCCAAATTTGTGGTTAATGCCCTTTTCCATTGCAAGGTCATTGTATTTTCCTGGGCTTTGAATTTCGTTGTGAGAGTCAACCACGAAATCCACAAAAATTGGCACACCATGAACAGTCGTGCTTTCACAGTATGTAATATATGATTTATTTGTGTTTACAGACAAGGATGATATGGAGGAAGCTATGAAACACATGGTTAGATTAACACTACGTATGGCATTACTCATGTCTGTTTTCTATACTCTGGCATTGATATTAGGAATTGATGATGATCCGGCTGACAGAAAGAACACTAGACATATATCATGGAAAGAATTTTACAATGATTTACTCCTGAAAGGGGAGGTAAGTTGGTAATGATTCGGTAGACAGACATATATCATGGAAAGAATTTTACAAAGATTTACTCCTGAAAGGGGAGGTATTAAAGTTGATAATGATTCGGCAGACAGAAGGAACACTAGACATATATCATGGATAGAATTTTACATGTTTTACTCCTGAAAGGAGAGGTAAGTTGATAATGATTCGGCAGACAGAAGGAACCTCAGACGTACAGTACACTCAGAGACTTGTTGTGATAGATGTCCGATGTCTGACATGTCTAACTTTACATTTCAGGCAGTAGGTCTGACAGAGACAGGTGCAATAAAAAGGGTCATAAACTTGAGTTGTTAATTAGCACACAGGTGTACAGTAGTTTAACAAGATTAAAAATTCAATTGCTGTTGTTACCTGAGTCAGAATGTACAGGTAACATAATTTTTGATTTTTACCTTATTGTTTTAATAAATAAAAAGGCCTAAACAATCAATGACAATCTTAAAATACAATAAATACTGTGTTGATGGAAAATAATTTGTATCTCTGTCAAACTTCATAAAAAAATAATTCCGGAGTAGAAAACTTGCCTCAAAATTTTTGCCGCCCCAAAATTCAATTATTTATACAAATTTGTTGAAATGATAGCCTTCCCTGCTCAAAACTAAACTGCCTTGGGCAGAGGAGTGGTATTTCCAATTCTGAAATGTCTCTTATTGTACAATTTTTCTATATTTTTGTGTGTTTTTGTCAAAATCAGAATTTTTATTATAATTATTGAATCTATATTTTTAGACTAAATACACAACCTTTCGGAGGAAATAAACTTCAACTTTTGTCATGTATTGGTTAAATTAAATATAATTCATGATGTTTAATTGTTTTTTTTTCTAAAGTTTTTTTTTGTTTTATGGTATATTCTGGGAATATCAATACCAGCAGTTTATTAGTACTGGTAGTAGACTATACTTTAAATTTAGATTAAAAAATCAACAATTTCAAAAGATTATATTCAAATACATGTACTAGTAGAAAAATGGGCCTTTATATGGGCTTAATGTACACTTGTTTCATTCCCTTATTAGTACCAATCCTTGCGATATGAATGAAACAAGTGCTTTGACACAAATATTTTAAAAAATAATGGTTTTGTGCAGCAGAATTGTATGCAACTAACAGAAATGAGGTATGCAATTAAATGGAGTTGAATGTACTGATACCTCACAGAGTATTATTCTTGCACATTTAATATACATGTATGAATATATAATGTTCAGTTGAAAAATTATTTTTGATGTCTTATAATGCAATGTAGTTAATTTTTTTCAATAAGCCACTTTCATTGGGTAACAATGCAAAATATTGGACCTTTTCAGCAAACCCTGTTCTATCATTGTCTATTAAGGGGAGAAAATTTGTAAAGAAATAATAGGGAAAATCAGTTTTTTGTCCATTATTAAAAAAAAAAAGAATGGGACACCAAAATTTGTTTTCAACCAAATCGAAGGCAAGTATATTTGCGAAAAATATAGCATTTTTACCAAATAAAAAATATATCTGAATAATTAAAATTAATTTTGTTGTTGTTAAATTTCCCAATACAGTTTTTTGGACCCCGGCCTGTACCACCTTAAATAAATAAAGTTTTTCTGTTGCTGTCCTTTTCTTAAATCAATTTTTAAATAATTTATGTACAATTTTAAGTTACTTTTGAATACTTATTTTTTC
>MJUU01036889.1:98948-123039 GCA_002080025.1 Modiolus philippinarum | reverse complement strand
TAAGAAAAAAATCTTTAATTTTTTTACATGTTTTTTAATTTGAAGATGTGATGTTTGTAGTATCCAGTCAAAGTTTTATGATCTTCAGGTACATATTTACGCCCCCTAATTAAGCTATTCACACCACAGGTATACAATCAACAAACACTGACAGACTCCAAGTCAGACATGTCAGGCATTAAGTCTCTGAAGATGGTCTATCACAACATGTCTCTGAGTGTACTGTAATTGATATAAAAGAGAAAGAGGCTTGGGCCAAGGACTGACCCTTGCGGTATGCCAGATTGGGGTGCAGGACAACTCAACCCTCGGACCAGGACCACTCGGACCATTGAAGAGACAACTCGAACCATTCATTTTGACCAAAAGGACAAGTCGACCCGTTAAGACAGAAACTACTTGGACCATCAATGAAGACATCTGGGAGTGTGTTTTTTGGAATTTATATAATTGTAAGANCCTAATTAAGCTATTCACACCACAGGTATACAATCAACAAACACTGACAGACTCCAAGTCAGACATGTCAGGCATTAAGTCTCTGAAGGTGATCTATCACAACATGTCTCTGAGTGTACTGTATATCGGGGAAAGAATTTTACAATGATTTACTCCTGAAAGGGGAGGTAAGTTGGTAATGAATCGGCAGACAGAAGGAACCTTAGACATATATCATGGAAAGAATTTTACATGTTTTACTCCTGAAAGGGGAGGTAAGTTGATAATGATTCAGCAGACAGTAGGAGCCTCAGACATATATAATGTAAAGAATTTTACAATGTTTTACTCCTGAAAGGGGGGTAAGTTGATAATGATTCTGCAGACAGAAGGAACCTCAGACATATATCGTGGAAAGAATTTTACTATGATTTACTCCTGAAAGGGGAGGTAAGTTGGTAATGATTCTGCAGACAGAAGGAACCCTAGACATATATCATGGAAAGAAGTTTACATGTTTTACTCCTGAAAGGGGACTTAAGTTGATAATGATTTGGCGGACAGAAGGAACCTGAGTCATATATGGTGGAAAGAATTTTACAATGATTTTCTCCTGAAAGAGGAGGTAAGTTGATAATAATTCGGTAGACAGAAGGAACGTTAGACATGTATATCATGGAAAGAATTTTACAATGATTTACTCCCTGAAAGGGGAGGTAAGGTGGTAATGGTTCGGCAGACAGAAGGAACACAAGACATTTATCATGGAAAGAAATTTACACTGATTTACTCCTGAAAGGGGAGGTAAGTGGATCATGATTCGGCAGTTAGAAGGAACCTCAGACGTATATCCTGGAAAGAATTTTACATATGAAAAAGGAAGGAAATGGGGTAAATGTCAAGGAGACAACATCCCATATCCAGGTTTACATGTTTTACTCCTGAAAGGAGAGGTAAGTTGGTAATGATTCGGCAGATAGAAGGAACACTAGACATATATCATGGAAAGAATTATACTATGATTTACTCCTGAAAGGAGAGGTACACAATGTAAGTTGGTAATGATACGGCAGACAGAAGGAACACAAGACATATGTCATGGAAAGAATTTTATATGTTTTACTCTTGAAAGGGGAGGTAAGTTGATAATGATTCGGCAGACAGTAGGAACACTAGACATATATCATTGATGGAATTTTACAATGATTTACTCCTGAAAGGGGAGGTTAGTTGGTAATGATTCGGCAGACAGAAGGAACCTCAGACATATATCGTGTAAAGAATTTTACAATGATTTATCCCTGAAAGAGGATCCGGAGGAAAGTTGATAATGATTCGGTAGACAGAAGGAACCTTAGACATATATCATGGAAAGAATTTTACATGTTTTACTCCTGAAAGGGGAGGTAAGTTGTGAACTGTATATGTTGAGGGCAAAACTTTGAAATTGCCTGTTTTTCCCTTGAAGTGAACGGCAACTCTATAACCAGTAATTTGGAGTGACAGAACCTTATATCACCAAAAGAAATTTGCAATGATTTACTGCTTAAAGGAGAGTGAATATTAGATAATTGTTGTAGTTTTATGGGAGTATCAGCTTAATTTTTTAGAAATATTTGTTATCCTCTGTTTCTTTTTTATTCACACTGGGTTGATATTTCTGTACATGGATCATTATTTCCTGATCATAGATAACTTAAGAGTACATAAAATAGACAATGTACAAAATTTTATCAACTTCCAATTATATTTTCATAAATTGCAAGGCATAGTAGACAGCTTATTGAAAAAGAAGGAAAACACTTGATAGACCTGTTTTCCTTCAAAATTCTGAAGTCATTCTAACATGGATTATGTTGTTCTGTTAGCAAAGCTTGTCAAAGCAAAGTGCAAGACTTTTGATTTTAATTGAAAATTACCTGAGAGTTGTTATCCCTGAATATAGCAGTGAAGAAATATTGAATAAAATGAGCATTCAAGCAAAATACTAGGTTGAAACATTGATTGTACACAAAGAAAATATAGCATTAAAGTATGGATGGCTCACAAAAAAATATGTGGTATTCTAGCCTTTTCAGACATGATTATTTTCCTATTTAAATAGGAATTCCTATTTTTGGATAAAGAAAATAAATTCAAAAGTTGTTCAGTTTTGTAGAACCAGTAGGAAAATGATGTTTTCACAGGGCTTACTCCCTCTTTCCTATTTTTTCATTTTTGTACAAAATCATGTCTGCCTTTTATTTCGAATAGACTATATATATTGAATTAAATACATGAACGTCACCAAAAAAAAAATGATGTGCATGATAGCTTATAAACAAAAATATTGAAATTATTTCTGGCTCGGCATATTCAAAAGAAAATGAAAGGTCAATGCATGGGTTGTTAATACACAAAATATAAAGAAATAGTCATTACTAAAATAAAGCATTGTTGCAATTGGTTCACAAGCTCATAAATAAAACAATGTTTATACACAAGGAGAGAAAACAATCTTCAATGCATAGCATTGTTGTCACACAAGCTAAGAAATAAAACAGTGTTTACACACAATACCAGAAATTATGCATTGATTCAATTTCTTTTTAGCTCGCCGGGACGAATGTCCGGAGAGCTATTGTCATCACCCCGGCGTCGGTGTCGTCGGCGTCGCCGTCAGCAAAACTTTAACCTGGCTTGTGGAATGGAGACCTGAAGAACTAGGATGTTGATATTTGGTATGTGACATCCTTGTGAGGAGAGCTTTCTTTTGGTACCATACTTGTAGACATTTTGACCTTGACCTTGCCCTTAGGGCAATTTTAAAAAAACTTTAACCTTGCCTCTAGAAGGTAGGCTTTTAGTGGTAGGGTGTTCATATTTGGTATGTAACTTCCTTATGATGAGAGCTTTCTTGTGGTACCATATTAGTAGACATTTTAACCTTGACCTTGTCCTTAGGGCAATTTTTAAAAAACTTTAACCTTGCTTCTAGAAGGTAGGCTTTTAGTGGTAGGGTGTTCATATTGGGTATGTAACTTCCTTATGATGAGACTTTTCTAATGGTACCATATTTGTAGACATTTTGACCTTGACCATGCCCTTAGGGCAATTTTTAAAAAAACTTTAACCTTGCCTCTAGAAGGTAGGCTTTTAGATGTAGGGTGTTCATATTTGGTATGTAACTTCCTTATGATAAGAGCTTTCATGTGGTTCCATATTTGTAGACATTTTGACCTTGACCTTGCCCTTAGGGCAGTTTTTGAAAAACTTCAACCTTGCTTCTAGAAGGTAGGCTTTTAGTGGTAGGGTGTTCATATTTGGTATGTAACTTCCTTATGATGAGACCTTTCTAGTTGTACCATATTTGTGGACATTTTGACCTTGACCTTGCCCTGAGGGCAATTTAAAAAAAAACTTTAACCTTGCCTTTAGAAGGTAGACTTTTAGTGGAGGGTGTTCATATTTGGTATACAACTTCCTGATGACAAGGGCTTTCTTCTGGTACCGTACATGTAGACATTTTGACCTTGACATTGCCTCATTTGTAAAAAAAAAAATTAACCTTGCCTCTAGAAGGTAGGCCTTTCGTGGTAGGGTGTTTATATTTTGTATGTAACTTCTTTATTGTGAGAGCTTTCTTATGATACCATATTTGTAGACATTTTGACCTTGACCTTGCCCTGAGGGAAATTTTTTAAAAAACTTTAACTTTGGTTCTAGAATTAAGTTGCTTAGTGGTAGGGTGCTCATATTTGGTATGTAACTTTCTTGTGAAGAAAGCTTTTTATTACTTTCGAATTTATTGTGCATTGAGGTTACTGGAATCCCCGGCGAGCTATGTTGTCTTCTGACAACTCTTGTTTTATGTAATATGCAGTGAAGAAATTTTTTTTCCCTAATAAAACAAGGCAGTATATTGGACACATTATTAAGTTTATTTGTGTTTTTATTTTTGTTTAGGTAGATAAAATAGAAGTTTTAAAGACTGGCACCATTATAGTACATGTACACCATGGTGCCATGGTCAAAGGACAACATGTAAGTTAAACTTTCGTTTTCTGCCTTCCATCACCAAGTACAGTGGAACTTCGAAGGCTCGAACACAAAAGGGACAGACGAAAATAGTTTGAGTTAAAATGGTGTTCAAGCTATCACGATGGGACTTTGTTTAAACAGAAAAAGGGTTGGAGACAGCCATGGTGTTCGAGCTATTGTAGGTCGAGCCATCGTAGTTTGACTGTATTTCCACAAAGACTCAGAGCAAAGCTGTTTTACATAATACTCTTTTTTTGAGACCTTACAAATGATTAAAATTTCAAATCGACAAAAATGTTAATGTTCAAAACATACAGTTTCAAAGCTTTAGTTGCTGATGCGATTGTTACTTCCAGAGTCTGAGAAACAAAAAATCAAACAATCTTATAGAATAATACTGACGATTACTGAATTAACAACAAATTATGAATAAATCATGTGGTGTTGGGAGGACATGCTATGAGGAATTTAGTAGTATAATCTGAAATTTTGGTTGATGCACTAACAATCTCCAAAATCCTTAGGCTACTACAGTGAATCCATTTGCTTTGAAATAACTACTTAAGCCTTTATTGACAGGTTTTAACACTCTATCCCTTAACCTGTCAGATTTTATTGTGTATTACTTAGAGAAAGTCTTTTTTAACTTTTTAAATTAAAACATATAAAAATTACCTTATTTAGAAAAGATAGTATATTATATTGCAGCTATATACTTTATGTGTTATTATTTTTAAATACGTGTAAAGGGAAAACTAATAAAGGGTGAATGTAAAACATTACCTTTAAGGCCTTAATAAGAAAAAAAATCTTAAATTCTAATCCCTTCCTTTCCAGCTTTTTTCACTCCTTGAAGAAAATTTTATTTTGACTTTTTGCAATTTTTGTTATCATGTTCTTTAAAACGCAGCACATTTTGTAGTACAGTTGATAGAAAAATGGCCAGGTGCCCTTCATTTTCAGAAAGTTGGATAAGAATTTTATTTTTTTTATTACGGCCGTAACAATAAAAATAAAAAATGTCTACCACTTACTAAGTTGTTAAATAAAACTATAGTTCAAATCTTTGAATGTATGAATGCAGTTTGAATATAAATTGATCACACATTTTGTTAATGAATATAAATTGATCACCCATTTTGCTAATGAATATAAATTGATCACCCATTTTGCTAATGAATATAAATTGATCACCCATTTTGCTAGAATGAATATAAATTGAATACACATTTTGCTAATGAATATAAATTGATCACCCATTTTGCTAATGAATATAAATTGATCACCAATTTTGCTAATGAATATAAATTGATCACCCTTTTTGCTAATGAATATAAATTGATCTCCCATTTTGCTAATTAATATAAGTTGATCAGCCATTTTGCTAAACTGACAAATAAAAAAGTTTTTGTTAAAATATGGTTGGTATATGATTTTATGTTGCTTACGCAAAATAGAATAAATGGCGATTTCTAATTCCGTCTACCTTATTATGGAACATTGCAACATTTACAACATTGAACATAGCATAATGTGTTGAATAAAATATGGCACTTTTAAAATGGACTGGCCATGCATACATTTTGATTTTTGTATTTTTATAAGTCTTTAATGCAAGTCTCTAGTATATCCTACCAGCCACCAAATTTTTATTAAAATACCTTTCGACATATATACAATTGCTTCTGTAGAAGGTCTTATGTAAAGTTTGTAAGATATAATCAAACATTGTTTTAGTCAAAGTGCATTGCATCAGATTATTTGTTCCTCAATACATACTCTACTTTCATGTCAATCACATTTAAGCCCTCCCTCATTTCATGTTAATTTTTTTGAATTTTGATAATTTCATTAAAAGTACTCCCAGTTTTAAACCAAACTAAGGGCTGTTACATAAAAACATGCATAGCACCCGTAAAAAGCACATTGAAAATTGTATAGCCACACATGGAAGTAATTTTGCAATTCTTCAGGCATATTATTTGAAATAATATGAAAATGTTATTAGAGTGTCTTATCTAGCAGCCAATTAATGTACAGTTTTTTTTTTTGTTGTTTTTTTTTTGTCGTCTGAAGAACAAGTGAGCAGTTATTAATTTGTATATGTTGTGTTTAATTCCAGGCCATTTTTAACGAATATATTCTAAAATTGCCAGATGAAAACATGGCTAAGTTTGAAGAAAAAATAAGAGAGGCAGAAAAACAATTAGGGATAGCACCTGAAAATGGTCTTTCTATACACTACAGAACAGTTACGTAAGTAAACTTTCTAGTGTTAGCCCACTAGTTAAAAAATACATGAAAAACAACACAACAAGCCACAGTACAAAGCCATTAAAATCCTTGATAAACAAGCAAGAGGTGTAACACATTAAAATTGTTGAAGAAGAAGGTGAAGCTTGTTGAAATTGTCGATTAATAAGGAAAAGGTGTAACCCATTGAAATAGTTGGTTAATAAGAGGAAGATTAAATCTATTGAAATCATTAGTTAATAAGGGGAAAGTAAAACCCATTTAAATGGTTGGCTAATAAGGGGAAGATGAAACCCATTGAAATCATTGGCTAATTAGCAGAAAGTGAAACCCATTGAAATTGTTGGTTAATAAGGGTAAGGTGAAACCAATGGAAATCATCTTTTGATAGGGGAAAGGTGAAACTCAATGAAACCGTCAATTAAGAAGGAAAAGGTAAAATCCATTGAAATCATTAGTTAGTGAGGGAAAGGTGTACCCATTGAAATCGTAATAAGGGGAAGATGAAACCCATTTAAATGGTTTGTTAATAAGGAAAAGGTGAAACCCATCCTCTGAAATTGTTGGTGAAACCCATTGAAATTGTCGGTTCATTAGGGAAAGGTGAAATCCATTTAACATTTATTCTGTATGTTAAACTTGAGTGGACTTTTATAAATTTTGCATTTAGGACCATTTCTCTGCAAATTCATATTAAATCAAACTGAAATTTCATTAATTTAGTCACCATCTTCAGTACTACACCAATCACAAACAATTTATTAAGAGTATCTTTGACCAATATTTTAAGCTTGTGTGACTTTGATTAAAATTTGCATTGTAGTCCATTTGCCAACAACTTCACATGATTATACTGGTATTTCATCAAATCTATTATCAGTACAACCTGGTGATACATGTATGAAAGATAACCATAAGAAAAGCACTAGTAAAAAACTATAAAAGAAGTACTTTGGTCATCTTCAGTTTATATAATTTTTATGCCCAAAGAATCACACAGTTTTAGGTCTGTCTTCCAAAAAAGTTCTTGAATTTTGTATATCTTTTGAATGGTAAGTGACAAGCTTTCATATATTTTGCTTGTTTATTCCTTGTGGCAGGACCTTTCAGTTGGCATCAGAATATTAGACCCTATGACCTTGATCTTGACAGGGGTACAACTGGATAAAAACTTCAAAGCTGGGTATTGAATGGCAAATGTATATTCTTTGTGACAAGGTCTATTAAGTGGTACAAGAATATTTGACATTGTCACCTTGACCTTCGATAAAATTTTACCACAAAATGTGAAATTATATTTTGTGAATGATTTGGTTTATCTCCCTTCGCCAAACTTAAAAGAGTAATATTTTGTTTCACTTTATCTGATTTAAATAATCTGTGTTCCCGCTAGCCCATTTTAGAAGGGCGCCGCGCCCTTGGTGCCCATTGCAGCGCCCCTGATGCCCTTTCAGCGCCCTTGATGCCTTTTGCAGTGCCCTTCATGCCCTTAACATCACCCTTTCTGTCCTTATCCTTTACTTCAAGATTGTATGTGGTCATTTTGAAAGTTACAAATTGGCAAACATTAGTAAATCAATTATCTATTTATGGCCTCAGTAATTAGTGTTTAAATAGTTGTAACAGCTGATTGACCTGTCACTTTATGGTAATTGCCCAATTAATATCTTTATTACACCTTTCCTGTCAATTAAAGAATTATCTGAGCCGTTAACATGGTTAATTAACTCCATCGGCAATTCAAAATGTCAGCCATTTACCTGTGCTTACCTGTAACTCTTTCTGTCACGTGCAGTAAATGAGTTATACTTTGCATATAAAATTCTTTTATTCTTAAATGAAGTAGAACATCTCAATGCAAAATGATTTACCCTGTTCTAAATATTATTTTATTTACCACACATGGTTGTGGCCTTGAGTTATTTCCCTTTAATTTTTCATCTGAAATATTTCAATTTTATTCCCCTTTTTACAGCCATACAGCATTTTTCTAAATTTGATTGATAGTAAAAAAATATTCTGCTTCAATTTTAAACATGAAGCAAACAACAACAAACATAATTTTTAATAATTTGCAAATATTTTTTCTTTTTATTAGCTTAATCATATTGTCTTCATTTTATAATATAAATTTTCAATTCAACTTTAAATTATGAAATTAAAGTTGCAAGATTTCATTGGAAGTTGGAACTAATTCTAATGACATAAGAGCCAATGAAACTGAAATGTATTCTAAATTTATATCTGAAATGTAATACAATTACATTATAATACACCTTATGAATTTACAAGTACCACACTTAAGAGTCTTTTCCATGTAATGATATAAAAAGTTTAAATAATCATTTGAGTAAAATGGCATCTGCATAAAAAAATGCTCTGATTGCCTTCAGCTTTCTTTTGGAAATTAATGTACCTTGAGAAAATAAATGACAATGGAACAGAACTTAATTCTTGATCTATCCTGGGACTAATATAACAGTTAGTCCCAGATCTATCTCAAAAGTAACATGGTTACACTACTAACATATTACCAGTATATACAGTATGAGAGGGGGCTGGAGGGGTTTCTTTAACAGGCTAACAATCTTAAAATTTCTCCAAAACAGTTAACAATCAGCTGAAAATGCCCACAACACATTAACTGAAAAGGTCTTGCCACCTCATATAAATATATATGAATGTATTTTGCTGGTATAATAAAAGATAGTGTTTTGTACACCTTTTAAATTAACGATCATCGCACATAAGTGCCCATTTCCTATTTCAGTCAGCGCGCTAAAGTGCCCTTTTCAGGACTGGCGCCCTGCCCCTTTTAAATCCTAGCTGGAACACTGATAATAGTGGAAAGTTTATTTTATATGTCCTGTACATGTTATTATTTTGTACAAGTTATAAATTGTATGAAAATATTGTACAAGTAATTACTTGTATGATGGCATCAAACAAGTTATAAACTGTGTGATTTGGATTGTACAAGTAAATACTCTTACAATTTTATTAACAAAAATAGCAATAACTTGTACAAGGACATAAATTCAGAGTTCCTGTTTAAATTTCGCTTCTCTACTTTTCTGATAATGGGATCTAACATAGTTCTCTGGAAAGGGTGAACAATGATAAAAAAAGGAATAGCCTTGTATGGACTCCTAAAGGGGAAAGAGGAGGAAAATACATATTGTTTGCTTATCTTATTGGTATTTTTTATGATGCATAAAATTATTGACCACTTTTTCTTGGCCCAGCCTTTAATAACATTGTAAAGTAATTTCACTAGCTTTAAGTTAATAAATAAAAAAAAATTACTTAAGCCAAAAGGTATAAAACTATGTGATTATTACTGAAATCAATACAAAGTGTTGATAGTAATTGAAATGTAAGGATGATAAATATTTGAATCAAATCACGATGAAATAGCGAAATTATATGATAACAATAATAATGTAATGACCAACCTACAAATAACTTGATATTCAATACGGATGACAGCGGCTTTAAGAACACTTCTTTTTATTTTATGACTGTGCATAAATGAGATGATCCCGCATCCTAGAGTAAAATGACATGGGTTTAGTGTTGTTAGATATTCTGCCCAAACTGATGGAAGTCATGGAATAACTATCATATAATCAATAGTGACTCCAAGATGAAAAATAATGATAAAAGCATTGCATTAATTCCGGTAGCAATTTCTGAAGTTGTTTATTATTCGATAGCTGATGTTCATTTTAGTTCACCTATAAATTCATAAGCCAAGACAATCAAATGGAACAAAAACTTCTGATTTGCATCATATAAATAAGAATGTAATTACTTATCACCAAATTAAAAGATTTTTAAGGATTAAACACCATTTGAAATGAATTTATTGGATTATAAACGGGACCAAGTCACTCACAAACATATCATAAAAGTCCTTCGCACTTTCATTTGTTTGTGAGTGAATTGGTCCCCTTTATACTCAAATAAATTCCTTTGAAACGGTGTATAATCCTATTATGAAATTTGGGTAATTCAACAGAAGCTATTTGTCACAAAAAAGAGTGAATATCTAACATCTTAATAAATTCAACTTAATTTAAAAAGAGATTGTTTACTCCTGGTGCTGCTAGTACACTATACATTTCTAAAATCATCATACCTCACTAGTTTTCCTGTTACATATGAATTTGTTTTATTTCATCATAAAAATGTACTAAGCAAAAATTTATGCCAGGAACTCTAAATTTATATTGTTGTACAAGTTTTATATTGGGTCCGTGTTGTTCATCTTTGTGTGTGAGTGTCTTCATTTTTCTTTTCTGTGCTGTACCCATGTTGTGTCTTTGTTTTTTTCTGCCTTTTTTGTTTCTGGTGTTGCCATTGTCCTTGGATTGTTCGCTTTTAGATTGACGGTTCGGTTCTCACTTACTTTATTACTATTTTTGTTCTGAAAATTGTACAAGTAATTACTTGTACAATTCAATTTGCACAGGTTATAACTTGTATGATGCCATCATACAAGTTATAACTTGTACAATATTTTTATACAAGTAATAACTTGTACAAAATAATAACATGTACACAACATATACATAGAAACGATTAATTTACAGAATTTGTTTTTTGAAAATGTCTTTTATATTATTCAGTATATCTTCTTTATTTAAATCTTTTAAGTTTTTGTGAAATTGAATGGAAAGTGATAGGATTTGTATTTCACAAGTATATTGTATTTTTTTTACTTAATTCTAGAATTCATTAATACAATACATTTCATTAATTTCTAAGAAGCACATACTTTGTGTAAATTACTGTTCTTGCTAAAGGTGACTTCTCAATTGCTAGTGGGGGTAATGAGTAATTCACAAACACCTCTTGTTATTTTTCAGAAAATCAGAAAAGATTATAACAAACGTGATTTTCCTGGGATTATTACTCTTACTCTTGAGATACCTCTCTAGATCAACACCAATGTCTGGCGGAACCAATATATTTGTAAGTAAAAAATATGTTTGAACATGTTAGATGTCCCACATGTATGGACACATGCCGCACTCAGGATAAACCATTATTTTGTTATAATAATGAAAATTTTATGTGTGTTGCAGACTTGAAGGACCAATACCATGAATACAGTGAAACCTGTCTAAACCAAACCCTGACTAAACCAAAAACCTGTCTAAACCAAGCCCTGACTAAACCGAAAACCTGTCTAAACCAAACCCTGACTAAACCGAAAACCTGTCTAAACCAAACCCTGATTAAACCGAAAACCTGTCTAAACCAAACCCTGACTAAACCGAAAACCTGTCTAAACCAAACCCTGACTAAACCGAAAACCTGTCTTAACCAAGCATGATAGTTATTTCTAAATATATAAAAAAATTATGCATGAATATATGCCAATCGCAATACCGTATAGCAGGTTATTTTCCCGGATTTTAGTGGAAAATGTATGCCAAATTTAAGCGTTTTAAATTTTCGCGGATCATCAAAGATTCTGTATATATCATAAGGATACCTAAAATATTCGCGGAATTTATTTTCGCGATTTAAGTCCATCCGCGAAAATATGTGAAAATTTCCCGCTATACGGTATTAGGTGAAAATAAACCCCTCGCAAAAATTTCCGCTTTTGCAATTGCACAAAAAACTGCCTGAAAATTTCCCCTGTTTACCATGTTTACAGTAGCTATGATTTATAAGTGTTTGCTCATCAAGATGAAGAAGAATATTAAAGATTAACCTTACCATGTAATTATATCTTGTTATTTGTTCATCATATTCTGGATCTTCCAACTAAAACATGAACTCTGATACTGCTGCCTTGTTAGTTTATTTTGGGACATTTAATTACTATATGGGTATGATCAAAGCTCTTGATCTTTACAGGATAGTATTAGAAAGGCCAATTTCACTCGAGTTGATGTGAAATCACAGCATGGTAAGGGTACAACATTTAAAGATGTAGCTGGGTTACAGGAAGCTAAAGTAGAAGTCATGGAATTTGTGGATTACCTCAAAAATCCCAAGAGATACGAAGTAAGTAAAGATTTAATGTTACAAACTTGATATACTAATTGAATGGACAATATTTTTTGGGTCATATCATCCATGTTTTGTCTTAATTCAGTATTTGGTTCCCATGGTTAGGCTATGAAATAATCTAAGAATTCACAGTACATGTATAACACATTTACCCATATAACTTAAATTAACTGAAATATATAGTTTAATGTAGTGGTGTAACAATACACAGGTATATCAATATATCTCGATATTTTGAACAAACTAGGTACACCGGTACGGAATCCAGCATATCTATACATATCTAATTCTATTACTTTTGGTTAAAATTTCAAAATCAGTATCACCTAAATGTATGAAATTATCTGATTATGATAATGAAAAGTCAGATAATGGACGAACAAATATATTTTGATAAATGAAAATGAACTTAAAAATATTTTTTCTATTTTATCACATAAAATAGTTAAACAAAGAAGTTTCAAATCATAATCAAATTGAGAAATCAGAAGACGATACATATTAATTAGACAGAGTAAGAACGTTTGTATAGCTGTTGTACATGGAGAACAACAAAATAAAAATGAAATAAAACTAGACTCTAAAAAATATACATTGTGTATGTACAAGAAAGACGATGCGTATTGATATGTATCACAATATGCTTGCATTATATAGATATATCATGATGCGTTATTTTTTAATGACACTTATCCCTAGTTTAATGATATAATTGATTTTAGCAGTACTGTAGAGCCAGCTCTGTGTATATGCGTAACTTCAAATCTTGCAATTATTTTACCTTACCTTGATGTCGTGTAAATATCAGTACTCATTTTACAGCCATTAGTGCTGCATATATTGCTATTAAATTATGTGTATCATAATCAATCAAATAAATAGTTGAAAAGCCACTATTATTAAATGATTGATTTATAAGTACTAGCTAGGAGCTAAGATACCTATTATAAATAGCTTTAAATTTGTAGGTACTAGGAGCTAAGATACCTAAAGGAGCTCTATTGCTGGGTCCCCCAGGATGTGGGAAAACTTTGTTGGCAAAAGCTGTAGCAACAGAAGCTCAAGTTCCTTTCCTGGCCATGGCTGGTTCAGAATTTGTGGAAATGTATGGAGGTTAGTATATAAGCTCAAGTTCCTTTCCTGGCCATGGCTGGTTCAGAATTTGTGGAAATGTATGGAGGTTAGTATATAAGCTCAAGTTCCTTTCCTGTACATGGCTGGTTCAGAATTTGTAGAAATGTATTGAGGTTAGTGCATGAATTCTGAAGTGTTGTTAATTGAAACATGTTCAAAATGAAAGCCCCACCTTCACACACACACATAAAGTTCTCTTAAATAACAAAATATGTCACATGAAGGGAATGTCCAAGAATATATGTGAACATGTAGAAACTATTAACACAAGAAAAATATGTTACAAATGAAGTGAAAAAATTTATACTTTAAAACATGTCTTGCCTGTCTGCACTAGACCTACTGATTAAAATGCTTGGTGAATTCAACAGATACTTGAATTGGTCACTGACCTGGAAATTAAGGCAAGATCAAAATGTTATACAAAATACTGTTGAACTTTGATGGCCCAAACACCGAAGAACTAATTAAATCAGTTCTTACTAGAGGGCTGTTTGAGTTATTTAGGTACAACTACAAATGTTTGTTTAAACTGTAAAAAAGGAGCAAAAAAGGGTTAAAGACATCCATTGTGTTAAAGCTTCTTCAGTTAGAACCATTGAAGTTGAACTCCACTATAAAAATGCTCAGTTAAGAGGATAACAAGGGGGTTGGTCCTTTCCTGAAATTAAAAGACTTACAATCTTTCTGTTCTGAAGTCATGGGAATTTTTTTTACCGTTGTGTTCTTCATGGCCGAAACCCGTTCCAGTTTTCTTGTGCACTTTTTTGTGACAATCCCACTTCTTGCTAACTTTATATGGCAAATCCTGCTTATACCTCCATTGAGACCCACAATTATATACCAATTATCAATTTCCTACTGCTGGGATTTTTGGGCAACTGACCTCTTCTTGAATAAGTAATGTAGTCACTAGACTGAAAGTAAAGTCAAGATCAAATGCTAGTCATTTACTACCCTAAATCCATTTGCCAGAAATTGACTATTATGTTTAGCCATGGACATCTGTTTTTGTTGGGAACTTAAATTCATGGTTTTGGATTTCTATGCATTTAAACTCTAGGGAAAAATGCATTTTGTTGGGATCTTTATTTCTTGGTTTAGTGAACCATGAAATCCATGGAAATTGGAACCCCACGAACAACTGTACTTTCACAGTATCACGAAAATGTAAAAATTGTCACTAGGTCATGAAACAACGGCAGTAGAATACCAAAGGAACAAAGGAGTGAAATTTACCAAAATTGAAGTCCAGAGACATGGCCAAAAGGAGAACACAGAAAACACTGATGTTTGACACAAAAAACAATGACTTTAGACAGGTACTAAGCACAGAAACAGAAATTACAACATTCAAAACAAAGGCACTCACAGTGAAACTGAGAATGACATCAGGTGCTCCGGATGGGTAAGCATGTCCTGCTCTGTTAACAGCACCGTCACACGGTAAGTGAGGCATTTATGTTTTTGAAAGATCTGTTTGGTTAATGTCATTTGCTAACCACATGACAAAACCAATTGAAAATCATGGTACATGTTACTTCTCTTACCCTCAAACAGTACCAAGTTAATTTTGAATGGCTTTTGTAATCATCGAGCATAAAAACATGGATAAGGACAGATCGGTACCACAAACATAACTAACGAAGACAAATCTAAAATATAACAAGACAACACAAAAAACTAAAGCACTCACAGTGTGAACTCCCATAAAAACTGAGAGCGACATCAGGTGGTCCGGAAGGGTAAGCATGTCCTGCTCTGTTAACAGCACCCGTCACACTGTGAGGTTAAGGCAAAAGGACTTCCTAGACCTTAAATACAATATCATTTTTCCTCAAAACATTAAATACTAAGAAAATTGATTGCCTCTCATTTTTTTACATTTAAAGAAAACTCCTTTTTATATCTATATGTTGTTAATCAATTGTCAATATTTTTACTTTATATATTTGAAAAAATAATCTGATCACAAAAATAAACATAGTCATCAGACCATGAAATTAAGGTTAAGGTCAAAAGCTGTGTAACAGACAGTAAAATAGAGGTCAAGATCACCAGAATTTATGACCATCAAATCATTTTATGTGCTTTGTCAAGGAATTTTGAAATATAGAAGGTTTAAAAAGAATAAAAGCCTATGCAAATGTTCAAAAAGAAAATCACAGAAGCAAAATACATGTATGTTCCGCATAAAGTGAAGTTCTCATTTGTGTAAACTTTTGAATTAATTTTCAGGTCTTGGTGCCTCTAGAGTGAGGAGTTTATTTAAGGAGGCCAGAAAATCTGCTCCATGTATAATTTACCTTGATGAAATAGATGCTATTGGAAGAAAAAGAGGAGGGTATGTATATATATATATACACATATATTATATTCAGATTCAAAATTCAGAAGTCTGTCACATACTGTAATTCTATATGTATATGTATAAACTTTTTGTGATATCCCCACTCAGCGAGTAGGATGTACATGTATATTAGAATAAACTTTCTTGTCCATGAATCAATTCTTATTCTGTTTTTTTTTTGTCACAAATTTCTTGGCTCTGACAGAGGGATTCATTTGAAATTTTGTATTCTGCTTTCCGTAATGAGTTGTGCATGGTAAGCAATTTTCAGTGCTGTCAGAAATCAACTTACTGTTTGATGAGACTGAACTTTTGCTGTCGTAATTTTGAAATATCCGACACAAAATTCTCTGCTCTATCTGAATTTTGGTATGGTGCTTGTTATAATGAGTTGTGCATTGTAAATGATTTTGAAAAGAAAATTATCATTTCTTTAGAATTTTAAAGATAAAACATAGGACCACCAATAATAAAAAGAATTTTTCATTTTTCTAACATGTAAATAAATTCAATTTTAGTCAAATTCATTTCAAATGTGGTTCGTTTTATTGATATGACTAGTGTGTACCAGCAGCTTACACAATGCCTTCCATAGGTTCATGTATTGCCTTCATTTGGCTTTAGATATGTGTATGAAGATGTCTTAGTTACACAGTTGAGGTAGATCGATCCTAATAAAAATTTCAGACAGAATTTTTTTCTTTTAAGATATTTTGTAGATCTTAACCTATACATTCAAAAAATAAAATAAAAATGATATGTCACCGATCCTTTTTTCCCATTATCTGGCTTTGAAAATTAGGCCAAATTCAGTATTTTTCAGCAATATTTACAAAGAATATATAGGGAACTGTGATAACATGCATATTGTTTATCTTTCATATAAAATAAATATCAGATAGATTTTTAAAATTTTTTGATATTTCAGAGATATACACTTAAGCTATCTGTTATGCTGAAAAAATATTTATGTCACCGTTCGATTAAGAGAGATATTTTATATAGTTTACGAAATAGACAATATTTACGGGAAAAGGGAGCTAATTTGCGGGAAAGTGTATGTCAATCTATTATGATGTCGCAGTGAATAGGCCAATACAGGAATATTCCGGTTTGAAAATTCAAGTCAATTCTGCATCTGACTCGTGTTTCGCAAATGTGCCAATCGAATGTGCCATGTATTAATGTCGAACTACCTTAAATACATGTACTTGTAGGTTGATTTAGCTTAATTTTGGTACATTAGTTGAGTTTGAACAGCTTTACAAAGTGAAACATTTAGTAGAGTTTAAGACAACAACTAAACAGGCTTTATCAAACAACTTGAATAATCAAAATGGTGAATCCATTAAGTTTCATAGAATATTTACATACTGTACATTTATTCCTTTGATTGATAATATTTACAGTGGTATGGAAGGGAGTGGGGAAGAAGAACATACACTGAATCAGTTGTTAGTAGAAATGGATGGTATGGGGACGACAGCAGGTGTAATTATGTTGGCTTCAACAAACAGACATGATGTTTTAGACAAGGTTTGTTTACAGGTGTAATTATGTTGGCTTCTACGAACAGACATGATGTTTTAGACAAGGTTTGTTAACAGAAATGCTTATTAAACATGTTCAATCTGTTAGACTTAATTTTCTTGTTTATGACACAAAGTAGATTTGGATTTGAATTATTAAATGCAGCTTGACTTGAATTAAAGAATTAGAAGTCTATCAAAAGAATACAACTTCTTGCTGTTTATATAGAATATGTATATATGATTCAAATTTCTGGTACTGCTGATATATAAAAAAGTCAAAGGTCCAGGAAAATTGTTGACTTTCTTGTTAATCACTTCAGGTATTATTTTTCTGTAGGCATTACTGAGACCTGGAAGATTTGATAGACACATCACAATAGATTTTCCTACACAAGCCGAACGTCAGGAAATATTTAATATGTACCTACAGAAGTTAAAACTGAAATCAAATGCACCAGACTTTCCATTAAAACTTGCCCAACTGACACCAGGCATGAGCGGTAGGTTTATACAGTTGGAATTAAAGTTTATTCTTTTTCTTCAGAATTACACATATGTACATGTTACTTTCATTAATATTTATTTGTTCGACAACATATTACATCCACTTTAAGCAAAATTCAAACGAACTGTATGCCCAGGAGTACATGTCTGAATTTTTCCATTTTTCAAGACTTTGGGACTTAGTATAGTATAGGATGTACAACAAGGGTCAAGGAATTTGGCTCAGATTGCTGTTAATACAAACACAGCTTTCTCATGACAACCTATTTTATTTTAAAGGTGCTGATATAGCCAACATTTGTAATGTACAACAAGGGTCAAGGAATTTGGCTCAGATTGCTGTTAATACAAACACAGCTTTCTCATGACAACCTGTTTTATTTTAAAGGTGCTGATATTGCCAACATTTGTAATGTACAACAAGGGTCAAGGAATTTGGGTCAGATTGCTGTTAATACAAACACAGCTTTCTCTATTTTATTTTAAAGGTGCTGATATAGCCAACATTTGTAATGAAGCTGCATTGAAAGCAGCCCGAGATAAAAAGCCTGCAATTGAAACAGTAGACTTTGATTATGCTGTGGAAAGAGTTATTGGAGGTAAGACATTATGTCATACAAACACTTGGGGCACTTGGTTGCTATTAAGGAGGACCACTTTAAATAAATTATATCCTGATTTCAACAGTTTCTCTGAGTTCTAGCTCGCCTCAATGAAGTTGAGGAGGACTATGGGAGTACCACCAGTGTCCAGGTCCGCATCTTCGTCCGCGTCCACATTTAGGTGTAAATCTTGGTAACTATGTAGGGTAGGATCACCCAACTTTGCACACAGATGCATCTTGGGTTATCTCACAGCCTCTGAGAAGATAAGGTGTCTTTGACCTATATTTTCCGCTTGATTGGCTTTCATTCAATTTTATGTCCAAGTTCATATCTCAGTTATTATACATGATAGAATCATCTGACCTTGCATGTGGATGCATCCAGGCAAAATAGGTGACTTTGACCTAGAATTTCCATATGATCAACTTACATTCAAGTTTACATAGGAGTTAAGATCTTTAAGTCTGTGTTCATGGTAAGATCATTTAATCATGTGTATGCATGCATCTCAGATAGCAAGTTAGCACCTTGGCAAAATTGGGTTGCTTTGTCTATGTGCAATAACGAGGTGAACTTTGTTATTGTTGATTACCTATGTTTGTCTTATGTTCATGTTTCCGATTTGGTATGAATTAAAATTTGTTTGTTGTCCTCCAATTCTGTTTCAATACCCTGCAACATGTAGAGGTGGGGTACTGTGTATTCACTCAGTTATGTGTTCATCTGTCCATCCTTACAAAGGTGTCTGAGTTATAACTTGTAATCACAAACAAAATTTAGTATGCAAGTGGTTTAAACCAAAACTCAAACGATGTTTGATTTTATAGACTCCAAAGGTCTAAAGTGCTCTGGAGTAATGCCCTTTTGAAACTTTGAATTTTTGCATAGTTTTAAGTTTCCAGATTATAACTTGTGAACAAAATAACATACTAACTTTGAACTTGGAATGCAAGTTGTTTAGGCCAAACATAAAAATATGTTTCCCCTCGCCCGACCGTAAAAAAATCGTGTCCGTTCCATACCTATTCTGGACGTTACTTTTCTACTTTCGGAAGTCATCGGTATTTAACCATTTTGATAGATTATGTGCAAAAGGAAAACGTGCATCAGGATCTGTTTGTTGGCAAGTTACCAATAAAAATACATATAAAACCAAAAGTTAGGCTGGTCGTAGTCAAAGGACTTTACATTTACGTGAGAGTTAGACCTGGTATGGCTCAAAACGAAGAAGGTCGTGCCTTTTGCAAACTCGTCGGGGACGGTCATGACGGTGACTTCGTTACACAGGCACTTGTAACGTTGTTTCATACAAAATGTCAGTCCCTCCCTCTCATCTTCGATGGAGGGACTGACATTTTTTATGAAACAAGTGCCTGTGCTTCGTTGGTCAACTCGTAAGTTGTGTCAACTTGTAAGTTGTTTTCGTCATCTGAGGTTAAACCATTATTTGGCGAGGCTACCGTGTCCGATAAGCCTGCGAACCGCGCGACTTTTTGGACAGATTTTGGCAAACAAATAAGAGTTGTTCACGATTTTGTTACATCTCTTTTGAGATTCGAATCCAGAGATCCAAAAGGGAAAAATCTGCCAAATTTACTTGTAATTTATGTTCTATGGATTTATATTTTCTAGGCCTGAGATGGTGGATGGTTAATGTCCTTTAAATTAACCTTTCCCACACCAACTTATTTTTCTTGATTCTTCCAAACATTTGGCCTTGGCAATGGTATTGTGTGCCGAAACTGCAAATTCAAAGGGAAATTTGACATTTTTCTACCACCGGACTTCTTTTACAGTTTCAAAGAGGGCAACAACTTCTTACCAAGAAATAAAGAAATTTGAAGTAGTATTTAATCTTCCCCTATATGGAACAACTATTTGTGACATGCCTTTCTTTGGAAAAGCCTCCTTTCTTGATACCTAGCAAAGTATATAGCGTTATGGGACAGCTGAAATTTAGCATGAAGTATATACCTCTAACGAGGATAGAACAAAGGATTATTTGAAATGGGAGGGGTGAGAGCAAGTGAAATATTAATTTTATTTAGTTTTTTTTTCACTTCAAATTTTCCTGGTTTCTAGGAGTCAAATTTTTTCTCCTTGAATTTTCACCACCCTGGTATTTCAATATTTTAGTTTAAACTACCCCTTAATATGCTCTATATTTTGCTTGCTTTTAACTACAACAACTGGTATCCCAGCTGTCACAAGTTCCNATACATGGACATAAAGCTGTTAAGTCTTGGGATACTCAGCCTGTAAAGCAAATAGAAAAAATGGCATATTCAGGTCAAGTAGCTACTAGAATGGGGTTGATTTCAATTTTATATATCCATTATCCAACCAGCTTTAGCTTCATTGCTTAACAAATTAGAGTCAGATAATGTTAATGAAGATACATGTCAATTAGTACGTGACATGTTCGCGATGTCGACCAAATCTCTTGACCAAATGGGCAGGACAGGTGCGTATCACCATATGATTAGAAGGAAATGTGCTGCAACAGATGCAGGTATTAGTAACTTGAAAGACATAAAAGCTAAAGTGCTTTATTTACCTCTTTCCGAAGAGGGTGTGTTTGGTAGTGGTCTTCAGGACAAACTTGAAAAGAGAAAAGAACAATTGGTTGATTTGTTGCCTGAGTATGCATCAGTCAANATGTGAAGACCTGCAGTGGCACTAGCTCTTGGGGAAGCGGTTCTTTTCGTACCCCCAAGAAAAGGTCCAGTTGACTCAAAGATTAAGGTAAATTTAATACAAGTTCAGGACGAGATACCTGTTGGGGGTCGTCTCAGATTTTTTTCTCCAAAATTGGAAGAAAATAACAAACGACCAATAGGTTCTTCAAATAATAGACCTTTTCACGCTAACTGCGGGATAGTCCATGAACACACTCATTAAAAACTTCCGGAGGAAAATTCTTTTGTTCTACCCCAAGCCCCACCTTCCGGATATTTACGTTACACATGCTCACTGACTGGCCCGCAGTTATCGTGAAAAGGTCTATAGAACAAGGTCTCAAATTCGAGTTCAAAAACAAACCAGTTTGGCAGGGAATAAGAAAAACTTCAGTAGCGACGCAAAGCTTGGAGATTTTAGTCCAAGATTGAATACTTTAAAAGAAAAAAATGCTACAGAACCAGTTTCAGAAAGTCACTTTCGGTCAGGTTTCTACAGCACATTTCTTGTAGTCCCCCAAAAAAATGGCAAACTAGTACCAATCATAAATCCGAGACCCCTCAACAGATATCTCGTAAAGAAACATTTCAAAATGGACACATTATCAAAAGTAATGAATTTAGTGAAGCCAGGAGATTGGGCCATAAGCATAGATCTAACAGACGCGTATTTACATGTCCCAATTTTTCCAGGGCATCGAAAATACCTAAGATTTCATGTTCAAAACCAAGCTTATCAGTTCAAAGCCATGTGCTTCGGACCAACTTCAGCCCCAAGAGTATTTACGAAGATTGTGTCAGTGGTAGCAGCATACTTGAGGACAAGAAACATAAGATTGATTGTATATCTTGACGATTGGTTCATAATGAACCAGAACAAAAAACAATTGATCCAAGATCGAGATCAATGTCTCAATCTCCTAGCTACACTGGGTTTCATAGTAAACAAGGAGATATCAAATTTGATACCCAGTCAGAATTTAATTTATTTAGGGGGCAATTCAATCTGGAAAAAGGCCTAGTCTATCCAACAGAAGACAGACTAGTCAAAATACATATTGCAATTCAGAAATTAGAAAACAATTCTGTAGCAACAGCTTTCGATTTTCTTCATCTTCTTGGTCTAATGGCATCATGCTTACTTCTAATACCAAATGCTCGTTTATACATGAGGCCGATTCAACTTCATCTCCTTGCCTTTTGGAAACCAATCTGTCGAGATTTGAAAGCAAATGTACCTGTTACACAACATCTGCTATCTCATCTTGCTTGGTGGAAAAATTCAGCGAACACGCTGAAAGGCCAATCTTTTCAACCCCAGCAAATGAATATAACCATAATTACATGTAATTATATGTCTCTGCTTCTATCGACCAATCATTTCAAACAGAAAGCTTTTCTAAAGAGGCTAAAAATTGCTCTTAGCATCTTGGAGAAAAGGAACACGCAGAGACTATAGTTCCAAGTTCAAAAAGTACTATAGCTGGTGTAATTCAAGGGAAATCGATCCTAATAATGCAACTGTAAGTCAGGTAGCAGATTTTTTTGTCTATCTTTTTGAAAGTGGATTACAGTATCGTACCATTGCAGGGTATAGATCTATGATTTCAAATATTTTACCTCATGTTGATAATGTGCCAGTGGGTCAACTTCCACATATTTGTAGGTTGCTAAAAGGGGTCTTCAATACGAGACCTCCAAGCACAAAGTTAGTACCCGAATGGGATTTGCAGTTAGTTTTGAATGTACTACAAAAACATCCCTTTGAACCTTTAGAAAATATTGATTTAAAACATTTAAACTTTTAAAACAGTGTTTTTAATCTCCATTACTACTTTCAGGAGATGTAGTGACTTGCAGTCTCTCAGAGTGGATGATTCCTTAATGAGAATACAGCAAAAAGGCATTACGTTTATTAGATGTGGATTAGCGAAGCAGGATCGTCCAAACCACGTAAATTCCAAAATTTTTGTTCCGTCTTTTAAGGACAATGTTAAACTAGGTCCTCTGCGATGCTTATTACAATATATTGAAGAAACAAAGACTTTTAGGAAATCTTTGGGAAAAGAACAACAAGGGAAACTTTTTCTGTCTCTGTGTGAACCACACAACCCAGTTACATCACAGACCATTTCAAATTGGATTGTTTCAACTATAAAATTAGCTTATCCGGACAAAACTTTAGATAATGTCAAAGGACACTCAACCAGAGCTAAAGGCCCATCTTGGGCTCTTTTTAAGGGAGCTTCATTACATACTAGTATGGAAGCAGCTGATTGGACTTCTAAATCCACATTTGGAAAATTCTGAGAGATTTGTCAGTTGATTTGTTAGACAATTGTACATAAGTTTAATTGTGGGCGATTTGTTATTACTGGAACTTTTTGGTGGAGGTTTTGTTATATGGAACATTTTAAAGATTTATTTTATCATATACATGTATATATGACTATATGAATTGTGGAATGGTGAATGCTTTATGAAGAAATTAAAAGCAGACACCGCCAGTTGAAGGAAGCTTTGGAATCATCCTTATGTATATTTCAA
>MJUU01036889.1:57353-82770 GCA_002080025.1 Modiolus philippinarum | reverse complement strand
CACTAGAACCAGTTATGCTGTCCACAGACACGAAAATACCTAATTTAACCCCTTTTTGCCTCTTTTTCAAAAATGGGTTGGACAGGGAACGCGAAATTAAAACCCGGGCTTAAGCTTGTGCCAACAAACATCATGCTAAAATTTGGTAACAATCCGTTCATTGGAACCAAAGTTATGCTGTCCACAGACGCTGACGCCGACGCCAGCGCCATACCATAATACGACCGCAAAATTTTTGCGGTCGTATAAAAATAATTTTGATTCCAGTTTTGGTAAAGTTATCGCACTCTCAAAGACAGGTATATTTGGAATTCTACCTAGCAACAGTATAGTTCAAATTTGTTTAAGTTGAACATTTCCAAAAATTCTATTGCAAGAATCTTCGACTTGGAAGGTAATTAACGGTCTTGCAAAGCGCCAGTACAGCTGTTCTTTCTGGCAGCCATATCTAGTTTTATGTTTGGTCATAAATGGCAAGATTTGGATCATATTGATTTTACCGATTCCAATTCCAGCCAACTTAAATACAAGTATCAAGATGGGACTTTTCATCAATGGGGCCTGTAAATGAGGGTTCCCTCTCACTAACCAATAAAGTTTTATGACTGATTGTTATGTAGCCTTTTGTGATTAATCTAGGAGCTAGATGTTAATGGCAAAAATTTCACCAAAGTTGATTATCCTTCTCAAAATGGTCTTTTAGTATCTTTTTGAATCATACTTTACAGCTTTTAACCCCTCAGCAATAAGCTAATGCTGTTATGAGCTTAAAAAATATTGACATGTACTAAAGTAAAGGTCTTGGGCCAAACATAAAAATATGTTTGTTTCCCCTCGCCCGACCGGGTCAGAAAAAAGGGCCCGGGTCAAAACTTTTTTTCGTCAAAAATTCATGATGTTTTTTTTTAATTCCGTAAAAAAATCGTGTCCGTTCTATACCTATTCTGGACGTTACTTTTCTACTTTCGGAAGTCATCGGTATTTAACCATTTTGATAGATTATGTGCAAATAGTCTGCTTCAACCAGACTCTTACATGTATGTCTCCATTTTCAATGTAAAGAGTCTGAATGATCCAGACTAATGTGCAAAAGGAAAACGTGCATCAGGACCGGTTTGTCGGCAAGTTACCAATAAAAATATATAAAACCAAAAGTTAGGCTGATCGTAGTCAAAGGACTTTACAGTTACGTGAGAGATAGACCTGGTATGGCTCAAAACGAAGAAGGTCGTGCCGTTTGCAAACTCGTCAGGGACGGTCATGACGGTGACTTCGTTACACAGGCACTTGTTTCATACAAAATGTCAGTCCCTCCCTCTCATCTTCGATGGAGGGACTGACATTTTTTATGAAACAAGTGCCTGTGCTTCGTTGGTCAACTCGTAAGTTGTGTCAACTTGTAAGTTGTTTTCGTCATCTGAGGTTAAACCATTATTTGGCGAGGCTACTGTGTCCGATAAGCCTGCGAACCGCGCCACTTTTTGGACAGATTTTGGCAAACAAATAAGAGTTGTTCACGATTTTGTTACATCTCTTTTGAGATTCGAATCCAGAGATCCAAAAGGGAAAAATCTGCCAAATTTACTTGTAATTTATGTTCTATGGATTTATATTTTCTAGGCCTGAGATGGTGGATGGTTAATGTCCTTAGAATTAACCTTTCCCACACCAATTTATTTTTCTTGATTCTTCCAAACATTTGGCCTTGGCAATGGTATTGGGTGCCGAAACTGCAAATTCAAAGGGAAATTTGACATTTTTCTACCACCGGACTTCTTATACAGTTTCAAAGAGGGCAACAACTTCTTACCAAGAAATAAAGAAATTTGAAGTAGTATTTAATCTTCCCCTATATGGAACAACTATTTGTGACATGCCTTTCTTTGGAAAAGCCTCCTTTCCTGATACCTAGCAAAGTATATAGCGTTATGGGACAGCTGAAATTTAGCATGAAGTATATACCTCTAACGAGGATAGATCAAAGGATTATTTGAAATGGGAGGGGTGAGAGCAAGTGAAATATTAATTTTATTTAGTTTTTTTTCACTTCAAATTTTCCTGGTTTCTAGGAGTTACTCCAAATTTTTTCTCCTTGAATTTTCACCACCCTGGTATTTCAATATTTTAGTTTAAACTACCCCTTAATATGCTCTATATTTTGCTTGCTTTTAACTACAACAACTGGTATCCCAGCTGTCACAAGTTCCCGGTGTTGTTAGTGTTTGGTTTTTGTCTTTCATTTGTGCTTTTCATGTGCAGTTTTCTTCTATGGGCTGTGGCCTTCGATCATATTTGTTTCCTGTTATTTTTTTTTGTATTAATTTATATGTATATATCTGGTTCTTAGCTCACCTGGTTAAAGCCAGGATTGGCTTTAGCCATCACTTGGCGTCAATTGTATTCATCACATTTTCATTCAATTTGCTCTGAAAACACTGCCCCATTTGGATCCAAACTTGGTCATAATAGTCTGGATGGTCCCCTTCAAATTTTGTGATTTTTATGTGTGGGTCAGTTCTTACCTTATGCAAAATGGCCACCAGCTGAGATCATAGTTTTCAAAGGACTAACAGGGATTAATGTAATCAGAAGTCTTCTAAGAAAGTACAACACAAATGGTCACACTAGTATATGGGCGCACTCCTTTAAACAAATTGTGTTGATAAGATACATACCTCCTCAAAGGGACTGATTGCCTCTTTGATTATTTGAATTCAGTGGTCCTGGCCTCTTGTTTTTCAATACATTAATTAAAAAAGTACTAAAATAGTATCATTTGCACATTCTAGATGCTGGCTAGCCACAACTGTGTACCAGTAATATATACTTTTTTTTTAAGTGTACATATTCATAATTAACTAATCAATACTATCTGACACTGTGGAAAACAATTTCTTTTAATTTACATGCATAGAAAATAAATGAAACTTGAAGTGACGGACAGACAGGTGCAAAATGATGATTATAGATCTCATGTTTTTATGGTCTAAAGAGTTGGTCAACATTTAGAAGTGAATCTTAACCTTAGTAATTTGCTATCAGATCTATGTAGAACTAGAAATATGTTTAAAAAACAAAAATTCCCATCCAGATCATTGATATTAACCTCTAGTATCAACACAAACACATGTCATTCCAGGATTGCTATGAAAACAAGCCAAATCAATTCTTGGCTTACTGTTTACTGTACTTTTGATGTAAAGTGTTGGAAATTCACAATCTATGCCACGATCTGCTTTTTCTTAAGTGTGCCTTACCTCAAACCTTGTGCCAAATTTGATTTGGGTCTATAGGGCGAAGTGGTTGTTATGCCCTTTGTAACTTGTTACTTTTTAATTTTTTTTGTTTTTGACTGATAACTTCTGAACAAAATAACATACTGCCTTCAAACTTGGTATGCAATTTGTTTACCCCAGAATTCAGTCCAACTATTATTTACTGTCAGCTATATGTGTGAGTGGTTCAGGAGTTATGCCCCTGGAAAAATATTTGGTGTGCTCTTCTGAACAAAATTATGTACAGTTTAGAAATTTGTTATGTAAGTTGTTGACTACAAAACACAGGCCAAGTTCAATTAGATAACTATTTGTACACTGGATCAACTTACCAATACAAATTTGTGTCTGTTCTAGGAATGATACATGTATGATATGTTTTTAATTAATTATCAAACTTTCTCTGATGATGCAGGCTCATTATCTATTCCTTGCACAAATAGTTATTTGTAGTACAAAACGAGACTTTAAAGCTGGAGTTAGATATGTTTTTACGGGAATTTCATTGGTCGAGCACCAAGTAATAACACATCACACATGTTGTGCTATCACTTCTTCAACATTTCTATTTGAACACTATGAGATCTTGTTGACCTTGATTAACATTACCTAGTAACAGTGTTGTTATTTGAAACAAAACAGTGACGTCACAAGCAAACAAACAAAGAACAGCAGTTTGGCACTAAAAATTAACCGCATTTATTTATGAAAATCATAAGAGAAATAGTTTTAACAACCTGAAAGAATTGTATATCACTGGATATCAACTCTCATTATGTAATACATGTATCAACTCTTGTTATGTAATTTAAAATATATTCTCTAATGATATGCCGAGTTTAAACCGGTTCTGACCCGTTTGATAAATTTTCTTTATTCGACATATGTTAAACAAAGCCATGTGCTGCTTTACGCAAAATCTATTCTGAATACAATTCTCAGTGTTAATCATTTATCATAAGAGAAAAAGATTACACCACTTTATCCCGATTATTACCATATTTTATCCACTCTTGATAGTTAAATTTAAAAATTTTTAAATGCTCAGCAAGCCTTCCAATTAAAATTTAAACTATCTCTAGTGGATAAAATATGGTAATTAATGGGATCATATGGTGTAATCTTTATATAAACTCCCCAGAGCATGGTTTATTATGTTTTGAAATTACATAACTATAGTTGATATCCATTGATATACAATTCTTTCTTGTTATGAAAACTTTAAATATTTTACCATGTGTATTGTGTTATTTCACAGGAGTTGCCAAGAAAACAAGTGTATTGAGTCCTGCAGAGAAGAAGATAATAGCCTACCATGAGTCTGGGCATGCCTTAGTTGGATGGCTCCTAGAACACACAGATGCTTTGTTAAAGGTATTGTTGTTAATGGGGGAGGTTATGTCAAGATATCCATTAATTAGTGAAAATCTGAAGTATTCATGGTTTTGGCTTCAAATATGGAAAAACATACCCCATACACAACTGCAGCATACACGGATTCACTATTTAGTCACCTCTCAATACACTACAACACATCATGCTACTAGTACTATAAGTATTTTAGTTTGTATATTTGGACATTATATGAATCTTAACACCTGAGCAAACACCTGAGCAAGACAAGAATGTCTTGTACCAGGGCTCTATTTACAGCAACCATTTCAGTCAGCCAAATACAGCTTTTGCGACTGAAAATAAAAAGAAGACGCCTTATGAGCCACCACATTGTTACATGTTGGTGACTGGAAAAGGGTCGTATTTTTAGCCCTTGATTAGTTTTCTTCCATATTTCTTCAATGTTTGATACATGAAAATAACATTTAAGTGTCTTTTTGACTGTGTTTAAGAATGAGAGTCAGAACCACTTCTCAAATAACCAAGCTGTCAGCTTTTTGAAATACTACAAAAAGCCATGCAATCGAAAGATTGATATTTAGGTCCAGTGATCAATATTTCATTTATATCAAAACGAGAACCAATTATCCAATTCCACAAAATTATAAGTAAAAGAAGAAAGAAATAAAGGTGGAAACTGTAACCAGGGCAACAAGATTTGATTGCCCGCAGAAAAAGAGAGGAAATGGGTAGGCGGGAAATATAGCCCTCTCTAACGCTCTAAAAGCATGCTCTCCTTAAAAAAATTAAGGATTGATTTATTAGATAGAATTCAATGTCCATTGAGCAATGTATAGCTATATCAGGACAAGAACAAGGTAATAAATAAAAGAAGAAAGGTGGACAATCAAGGCAACCGGTATTGATCGCCATCAGAAAAGGGGGAAATAGGTATGGACAGGAAATTAAGCCTTCTATACGACTTCAAATGAGCCTGCTCACCTTAGAAATATACAAATGTATAGAAGGGGCTTTATATTGCATGGAGCTTGGTGTTTCTAAACATAGTTCATCTTTGATCGCCACTGATTAAGGGGAGAAATGGGTAGGGGCAGGAAATTAAACCTTCTATACCACTCCCAGTGAGTTTGCTCTGCTTAGAAAAATATAGAAGGATTTTTATACTGCATGGAGCATTGTGTTTCTCCACACAGTTCGTCTACAAAGATTTGTGGCGGGGATTTCTGTATTATGCCACTAGGCCATCAAATGACTCCAAATAAACTAAATTTCTTGACCAATATCTCACAATCAATTATTTAGTAAAACAGGATTTTTTTATCATTACAGATATCAATAATACCCAGAACTAGTAGTGCTTTAGGATTTGCTCAGTATGCTCCATCGGATAATAAACTATATACAAAAGACCAGGTAGGTGTTGTAAATATAGTCTAATCTTCATGTGTATGGATATAAAGTATCAGTATAAGTCAAAATGACATGAGCTTTTTATATGATTCTTTTGTCAACTTCTGTCAGACACAATAAAACTTGAATATATGAAAAAGAAAGGAAATGGGGTAAATGTCAAGGAGACAACATCCCAGATCCAGGTTAAAACGACAAAAAACAAAACATCTTGTTCTCTGTAACAATGTGAACTTCTGGCAGGCACACCAAAATTGGAATCCTCTCTTAAATCAATGAAAATTTATAGGCATACCAAATACCAAAATTGGTATTTTCAATGAATCTGTGTGAACTTCATAGCAGCACATCAAAATCTGAATCTATATGAACTTCTGGCAGGCATAAGAAAATTGAATCTGTTCTTTGAATAATTATGAACTACTTACAGGCACATCAAAGTTTGAATCTATACACTGAATAAATGTGAACTTAACAATTTGAAGCCTGTCATCTTTTGAACATCTGTAAGGTACATACAAATTTGAGTCTTATATGGATTTGTCAAGCATTACCTGAATTTTGAAAAGTTTTCTTGCAGTGAAAATTGTTCCCAAATTGTGCAAAAATCTTTAGATATGTATTTACCACCAGATTTTTGTTCCTAAATGATTAGATTTTGGCATTAAAACATCCAAAATATTAGCTTCAAACTCCCTTTTTATGTGGCCACAAAAAAATTTTGTGTCAACACTTGCCCATTTACACCCTAAGTTAAGTGTGCTGCTGTTGTATCAAACTGCTATTTGTGCAGCCCTTTATTGCCAAAATACTCTGATAAACCGCTGGTCTAGAATTTCAATAATCTTATGAAGAAGCATATCTTGGAGAGAAATTCATTGATTAATAATGAAACAGAGACATTTCTGCAAAGCACAGACATTTCAATGTAATGGAGTCCACTTTCTTTGAAACAAGGTCAGAACAAATACATTCACATTTACTGGTTACACAGGCAGTTTTTACATGTGTTTTTCTGGCAGAGAATTCTTTATTTTCAGCTGTTTGAAAGAATGTGTATGGCCTTGGGAGGCAGAGTAGCAGAATCAGTGATTTTCAATAAAGTAACTACTGGTAAGATTATAGTAAATGGTGATGTGTTGTAAAACAGGGTTAATCATTGTATTTTGAGTTCCCTACCGACAATACACTTAGGAAATTTAAAGTTTGCACTCCCTCTGTCTGTCCATTAGTCCTGCTTTTGTTTTCCACTTGCATTAAATACTATGAATTAAGATACATGGTTTCAGTTTTTCTGTTTCATTTATTTTGACCTAAGGTCTGCCCTCTATTCTTCCACTCATTTGATGCTAACAAAATTTTATGCCAGTGATATATGTTACTGTAGGAGACTTGGTCATGCTATGCAATACCCTCAGAATGCTTGAATTGTGAATATACACATTTTTATTGCAGCAAAAAATCTTTTGGATGTTTTTTTTCCATTATTTAGGTTACAAAGTCGAACCTATTACTTAAATCTCTGTTGTAAGCCCTTGGGAATCAATAATTCAGGGGACATATACATGTACATGTAGTTTTTTTCTGTTCGTTTGTCTGGGAAAAAAAAGCTTAAGACATTAGCATATGTTTTTTCTATAAATGGTAAGTGATAATGGTTTCATTTATTTAAACAGTTTGCTACATAATATGATAAAAGGCCAATTTGTTTTGCTATGCTTTAGGAAGCTGATTGGCTGTAATTATTTTATGCCAAATTTTGCTTATAGATCCAAATTTTGCAGTTAGTGCAGTGCAGTGCTGCAAATACTTAAAAAAAATAATGATATAATGGACCAAATATTCCATCTTATGGAATATAAGAAAAATTTTAGAGTTTAAGGGTAAACTGATACTAAGTCGGACATGATCATGAGCCGGACAATAGCGAGATTTTGAGATGTTTCTCTGTTTTATGTGAGCATTTACTAGAATCTCTGACACTTTCTGCTGAAGACAGTATAACTGTAACCGTTTGCAGTGACAACTGATTTTTAGCTCACCTCACGAAGTGAGGGGGGCTTATGTGATACCCCTAGCGTCCGCGTCGGCGTCCGCGTCCGGTTAGGAAGAATGGTTAAGGTCCATTCCTGCTTACTGACATGCCCCACATCAACTATATTGGTATGCCTGATGCACTTTGGGATGACGACTGGAATGCATGCTTCGGATGTTGTCTCTGACCTACATTTTACGCCTGAGCGACCTTGTTAGGTAGAATGGTTAAAGTCAATTCCCGCTTACTGGCATGGCCCACATCAACCATATTGGTATGTATGATACTTTTTGGGATGACAACAACAATGCATGCTTCGGATGCTGTCTCTGACCTACATTTTACGCATGAGTGACTTGGTTAGGTAGAATGGTTAAAGTCCATTCCTGCTTACTGACATGGTCCACATCAACCATATTGGTATCTATGATGCATTTTGGGATGACAACAACAATGCATGCTTCGGATGCTGTCTCTGACCTACATTTTATGCATGAGCGACCTGGTTAGGTAGAATGGTTAAAGTCCATTTCCCCTTATTGACATGGCCCACATCAACCATATTGGTATGTATGATACATTATGGGATGACAACAACAATGCATGCTTCGGATGCTGTCTCTGACCTACATTTTACGCATGAGCGATTTGGTTAGGTAGAATGGTTAAAGTCCATTCCCGCTTACTGACATGGCCCACATCAACCATATTGGTATGTATGATACCATTTGGGATGACAACAACAATGCATGCTTCAGATGCTGTCTCTGACCTACATTTTACGCATGAGCGACTTGGTTAGATAGAATGGTTAAAGTTCATTCCCGCTTACTGACATGTCCCTTAGCAACCATATCGGAATGTATGATGCAATTTGGGATGACAACAACAATGCATGCTTTGGATGGGGACTGTAAACTACAATTTATGCACGACTGAATCTGTTAAAAAGAATGATTATAGTCCATTCCTGTTTACTGACAGATGCAAGGTGTGACAATGCTGCGCAACGAGGTGAGCTTAGCAGGCTGTGGCTGCTTCCTATGTTTCTATAGCTCCTCAAACATGAGGTAACAGTTTTTGTAATTTTTCGCATTGATATTGAGTCGGACAAAGTGTCTGAATCACGATCACTTTAGTGACCCTCAGAAATCACTTCGAAAATAATATGAGGTGTTATTTTTGAAAATAAAAGTAAGCAAATTTAAGCACAAAAATGAATAATCAACAATACTTTGTTATTTTTATTAATGTTAAATATTGATAAATTGCGAAGAAATAGCTCCAAATAAGGGTGTCCGAGTTACGATCATTTATGTCCGACTCAATGTCAGATTTGAAAATTTTACATTTTTGTGTATAAATAGGGTAAAACAAATTATCCCGAGTCAAAAAAGACATAAAATGACCAATCATGGTCTGTACTTTACTATGTGACTTATTTTGATTGGTTAGAAATTATGTTCTGCAAATGACAGTTGGTTAAAAATAAAAGTGTCCCAGTCACGGTCAGTTTACCCTATGAGAAATGTTCTAGTATTGACTAGAACTTGGGCACTTCCATCATAAATTCATGCACAGTTAAAGTTTGATGGCTTGAACATCTAACAGTTCAAGCGAGGGGGGGGGGGGGTTAGAGAAATTGAGGTTCAACTTTGTTAAAGCTTGAATAAACAGACTGCAAAAAGGGTTCCAGACATCCATGGTAGTTAGGGCCTTCAAAGTCAATTGTATATGGTTGATGCTTTCAATGATGCATTTAAATGTTTATTCAAGGTAACATTTTGAATATGGAAATCTTTTGCACCAAGGTGACATTTGCTGTAAAAAGACTTAATTGCAACAATATACATAGAATTCAACACAAGTTGAAACACCTTGGATAATTTAAAGATTTTAATGAACTTTGACATAGTAACTTTCTATGAACTTTAACAGTGTAAATTTCTATGAACTTTGACAGAGTAAATTTCTGTGAACTTTGACATATTAAACTTCTTCTTGTCATTTCAGGTGCACAAGATGATCTGAGAAAGGTTACAAAGATAGCATATAACCAAGTACGCACATTTGGAATGAATGAACGAGTTGGGCATATCTCCTTTCCTGATACTGATGTCAGTGAATTTGGTACTAAGCCTTACAGTAAACGCTTGGCTGCTACAATTGACGAGGTTTGTTGTGTATAACAAACATTTTTCTGCTATTATTGATGTGGTTAATTTTGTGTATTGAATTCCTTGCTGGCTACCATTTATGAAGGAAATTCTATTTGTTCCATATTTATTATCCCCTCGCCCAACGAAGTTGGGGATGTGATATAGCGTTTTACCCGTTCGTCTGTTTGTCCATTCGTCCGTCCGTTCAAACTTAAAACCATATATCTTTTGAATTACAAGTCGTGGATGGACAATGTTTTGTCCATAGATGCATCTTGAGGAGTACTTGAGGTTGATATATAGAATAGGTGGATTTGACCTACATTTCAAGCATGAGTGACTCAGGTTAAAGTTTTTGTAAGAGTCCAGATCTGGGATACTACAACTTGTAGAGGAATAATATTTTGTATGTAGATGGGTCTTGTAAAGTTACAAAGCTCCAGATAAAAATTAGGTCACTTTGACCTGCATTTCATGCATAAGTGACTTATGTTAAAAGTTTTTGTAAGAGTCCAGATCTGGGATATTACAACTTGTAGAGGAAAAATATTTTATATGTAGATGCATCTGCACCAGATAAACATAAGGTCACTTTGACCTACATTTCATACATGAGAGACTTAGGTTAAAGTTTTTGTAAGAGTCCAGATCTGGGATACTACAACTTGTAGAGGAATAATATTTTGTATGTAGAGGTGTCTTGTAAAGTTAGGAAGCTCCAGATGTAAATTGAGTCACTTTGAACTACATGTACATTGTATGCATGAGTGACTTAGGTTAAAGTTTGTGTTACAGCTTGGATTTTAGATACTACAACTCGTAGAAGAATAATATTTTGTATGTAGATTGTAAAGTTACAAAGCTCCAGATAAAAATTAAGTCAGTTTGACCTACATTTCATGCATGAGTGACTTAAGATGAAGTTTGTGTTACAGTCTGGATTTTAGATACTACAACTTACAGAAGATTAATTTTCATCAGTAAATGCATATATGCTTTAGGTATGAGGCTCCTGATGGAAATAAGGTCACAACATTTCTTGCATGACTGGCTCAGATTTAAGTAACAAGCCAGATCTTGAATGGTACAACTTCCTCGAGTGCTTATATTACTAGACAAACATTCAATAAACGGGCGAAGGGATTAGCTGTCGTTTCCGACTGCCCCTTCTATAGAATGCCCAATTATGGTATTTATTTAGTTGAAACATTTTTGTGTTGACATATGTTTTTCCATGTTTCTTCAGGTTTATTTACATGAGCATGATTTTTGTGGTACATGTATCTTTTTACATGAATAAGAAGCGTAAATGGAATGCACCTTCCATATTTTGTCTCGTCTGGTGTCACCACTGTACTATCAGGTTTTGTTCTGTGATGTCGTGATACCAGGAAAATTCACGCACAAGGAACAATTTTTGAACATGCGTGAAGTACCACTTTTCCCGCGAGTTACCTGATAGTGCAGCAGCGACACCAATCGGGAAAAGCAGAAAGGTGAATTCCATTGGAATTAAGCACAGTAAATGAAAACATCATTTGGCTCGTCAATCATGAGACTGTCAAATTGCTGTTTAATTTAATTGTCACATACTATAAATACAGTAGAACTTTGATGGCTGGAGCACCCAAGGGACTGATGAAAACAGTTTAAGCTAGAGGGGTATTTGAGCTATCTAAGTCAAACTACATGTATGTTTAAACTTGAACAAAGGGACCAGGAAATTGGTTCGAGACATCCATGTTGTTAGAGTTATTGCAGTTGGAGCCATCGAAGTTCTACTGTATGCTCAACCTAGATTTTTGGCTGTCATGACTGAAAGAACCAACAATTATGTGAATATTCTGATTAAGTGTCAGGAAATAGAGTTTTATGTGTGAAAAGACTTGATGTAGTGGTTCTGTTCAGAAGTTTTGAAATATCAGTTTTGTGATTTTTTACAGGAATCCCAACATCTGGTTGCTAAAGCTTACAAACATACAGAAAAATTACTACAGGATAATATGGATAAACTTCATTTGGTAGGTATTGGATTAATGTATCCAAAATTAAGAACAACAATAAAATCATTGTTCAGTTACATTGTAACTCAATCCTACGATGAACAAATGTTTTTGCAGGGCTCACCACACTTCAAAAGAACAGGGAGACTTGAAGTATCCCTCAGGGTACAGATAGGGAGACTTCAGGTCATGACAAGGAGACTCGTTTATGCGTATCTGGCTATCCGCAACTGAATTTACAAGACTTTTGTATTTGATTTACATATTCACTAATTCTCATGTGCATACCAAATATTCAATATTGGCAATAAATCAGTTAAAATCTACCAAATATTTTTGTTATTTCAAGATCTTCAATTTAGATTTAATTTAAGATCTACATGTACATTAAGGATAGATTTAAAATGTATATGACATAAATTTTCTTTTATTTATCATCTCCAGTAAATGGGTAGTTTATCACCCAGTTGCTCAAAGAAACTGTTGCTAATCATCTTCATTCCTTTTTTGAATTGTTCTCCAAATAATATTGAGAGGGACATATACAAATAACAGATTGTTTACGTTTTGGGATCTATTTATAGACCACTTCTGGTTAGAGATCTGTAGTTGAAATGTAAATATTTAGGGCAATTTCTTATGAATTTTTTAATAAATGTATACTTCAAAGCCCATTAGTCTTCATTTTAAAACCATCAAATGATATAAACAACAGTTGAGCTTTGCAGAACACAGGAATAAGCTTCAGAAATCTGATCAATTTACTTCCTTGTTATTGGAAATAGAAAGGACTAAAATTAGAGGTGTCAAAATCCCAGGGCGACTTGAAATCGCTTTTGGGGGCATCTTAAGGCGACCTGATGCACAACAGGGTGACTTAATTGTCCCAATCGCCCAGTTTGGTGAACCCTGATTTGAGGGAATTTTGTACCATGTACATTTACTCCTTATCCCTTTAACTGTTCGTCTAACTTCCATTAATAATTGAGACATACAGTACTTGTAATCATTGCATAGTATAAACGAGAATCTAACACAATCATGTTGGTAATGCTAATTTGATTGAATAACTTGTAAATTTTCTGGAAGGAAAATCCTCGATTTACAGTCAGAACCAAACACAGGGTCATGACACTGGTGTGGACAACATATTTTTGAGGGTTTGCATAAGAATGGAGATTACCATGTTGGGTTTCATCTTTTGGGGTAAATCATAAGATTTTAATTAGCAAATATCTATATTTTGGCTCTGCTGACTTGTTGACAGAAAACTTTAATTTGCTGCAGTAAAGTAAACAATTTATCCCTCAGGTCCTAAAATACAACATTGATATTCTTTAGCATTCATTGGCAGCAATTTTGTTGTTGTTAGCATTGACTGTATTTTTCTGTAAATGGTGGTCCTGCTTTTCTGATGATCCAAAATAAATGTTCTTAGAGTGTGATTTCATCAGGAATGGTCGCCTTTTTCTTGACGTCACAACTGTACTGTTAGAAATTGGCAAACAATTTAACATTATAATTAGGTTACAACCAATCACTGACTGACTGAGAACAACCTCTCTAAATCGAGTGAATTTTTCACTTTGGTCAGAGGATGAAAATCAGAGAAATATAACTCTCATAACTCTCAAAACCAAGTTAAATTCTGTGTAAAATAAATGCCGGAAGAATGTTTCTCAGAGCCAGGTTTTTATTGTGTCTCCTGCGTTCACGCAGTGGCGACATATAGGGATCACTATTTGTCGTCTTGCGTCGGCGTCGGCGTCACAAAAAATTTCTGTCACATTTTTCTCAGGAACCATGTATCCGAGCCTTCTGCAATTTGGCATGGAGTATAAGTATGGGGACCTATACTGTGTAACAGAGTTTGAGATCTGTCCCATGCCCACTTCCTGTTTGATGGAACTTAGAATTTTTTTTGCGCCTTGGAAATTTCTGTCACATTATTCTCAGGAACCACAGATCCCAGCCTTTGCAATACAGTATGGAGTATCAGTATGGGGACCTGTATCGTGTAATAAAGTTTCGGATCTCTTGCATGCCCACTTCCTGTTTGACGGAACTTTGAGTATTTTTACCGATCGGCGTCACCAAAAATTTGTGTCACATTTTGCTCAGGAACCACATATCACAGCCTTCTGTAATTAAGCATAGAGTATCAGTAGGGGGACCTATACCGTGTAATAGAGTTTCGCATGCCCACTTCCTTTTTGACTGAACTTAGAAAAATTTTCGAGTCTTGAAAATTTCTGTCATGTTTTTCTCAGAAACCACATATCACAGCCTTTTGTAACTTAGCATGGAGTATCAGTTTGGGGACCTATACCGTGTAACAGAGGTTTGAATCTCTTGTACGCCCAATTCCTGTTTGACTGAACTTAGAATATTTTTCTAGTCTTGAAAATTTCTGTCAAGTTTTTCTCAGAAACCACATATCCCTGCCTTCTTCAATTTGGCATGGAGTATCAGTATGGGGACCTTTAATGTGTAAAAGGGTCAATGGATCTTATGCATGCCCACTTCCTGTTTGACAGAACTTAGCCATTTTTTTGTGTGTTATTACGCAGGCAACACATGTCTTCCGTGGAAGACTAACTACTAAGTTTTCATATATTCATTTATTAAAAGCAAAATTGCCCCACTATTTTTATATGTGAATTTATTTACAACTTGCCTTACTTTATTTTTTTATACATACATTTATTTACAGCTTGCCACAACTTTATTGAAGAAAGAGGTGATGTCTTATGAAGAAGTGGAAAATTTAATTGGACCTCCTCCGTATGGCGGTAAAAATAAAGTGAACCTTGTAGAAACTGACTATTCAGAGAACAATAGTAATCAACCATTGAATAATACTAGTTAACAGTAATCCTCAGTATGGTGGTAAAAATAAAGCGAATCTTGTAGAAATTGACATTTTATCTTCAGAATATAATGTTCGAACTGTGAATGATATTAGTTTTCTGACTACCTGCATGGACATTTTCTGTAACATTTCTGAAAACAATGTACAACAGAGAAATTATACAAGCATAAAGTGTGTTGACAAATTAATACAGAAATAAATTATTTCAGGAGTGAAATAATTATTTTTTATGTTAAAATAAACAGTCATGACAGTATGGAAACATAATGGTTTATACATATTTCAGATTTATATTTTGGAAGGCAGGTCCCATAACCATATAGATATGCAAAAATTCCAATCTTTACCATCAACATGCTCGTTCTTTTTATGCCCCGCCTATGAATGTGGAAGGGGCATATACTGTTACCCTTGTCCCTCCTTCTGTCCGTCTGACCGTACATCTAGTTAAGTTTTGCGTTTAAGTACATTTCTCAGAAACTGTAAGAGGAAGAACAATTATAGTAGGCCAGTAGGTAGATATTTGGTAGTACTACAGAGTTCACTAGATAGTTTGACTCTTTGACCTACATTTCATGCTTGAGTGACTCTAGTTAAGTTTTGTGTTAAAGTCCATTTCTCAACAACTACATATTATAGGACAATGATATTTCATCAAATAAATTGCCTTGAAGAGAACTACCCAAATCATTGACAATTAGGTGGCTTTGACCTACATTTTATGCTTCAGTGACTTTGGTTAAGTTTTGCATTTAAGTCTACTTCTCAACTACTATGTATAGCATCATGATATTTCACTGTAAGATTCATCTACATGTAAAAGAGATCTCCGCATTTCACCAACAATTGGATGTTCATGACCTACATTTTATGGTTGAATGACTATGGTTAAATTTTGCATATCATCACAATTCTGTAACAGGGAACAATTTTATGAATGATTGACTTGGGTAAATGTGTAAGATAAATTTATTGTGGGGGCATCCGTGTCTTATAGACACATTCTCTAGTTTGAATCTTCATTCTTTTTTCCTCTGTTGGACCTGTTGTCTCATTAATGGATACATAAACAGTTGTGGATTCCCTATTACAATTACAACTATTATTGCAACATCCAGATTCTTTGGACAACTTCATGATCGACGAAAAAAAGTTATTTCTCAATAAATGCTTCTCGCCTATTAATACACTCCAAAGTTAAGAAAAGTGCAGTATATGGTGACATCAATTTCAGAGACAACATTGTTTTATTCAGAGACAACATTGTTTTAAGTTCAGAGACAACATTGTTTTAAGTTCAAAGGATTGGAATTATCAGAAATAAAAGCAATTTTGGAGGAATTTATTGATGTGTAAATGCGGACTTTCCCTCAGAAACTTTATATGAAGTCCTTTGGGCTTTATTCAGTTTGTTAGTCAGCATCAATAAACTCCCCCAAATTACTTAAATGCCTATAATTATTCTTTCAATGCCTATGTCAATGGAAAATTAATCTGAAAGTATTACCATTTTGTAATTGTCTCGCCCGCGACGAAAGCTTGGAAAGCGAGACATATGCGTACAAAGTATGACGGCGGCGGCGTAAACTTTCATGTTAAGTTTTTTGTGATAAGGTCATTTTCTCAGCAACTATAAATGGTAGGTCAATGATATTTGGTATTTAGGTTGGTCTTGAGTAGTACATGACAGTCTGCTATATGGTTTTTGTCTGTGACCTCAATTTCATGGTCCAATGAACATGCTAAGTTTTTGTGCTTAGTTTAGTTTCTCAGTAACTATAAGTGGTAGGTCAATGATATTTGGCATATAGGTTGGTCTTAGGTAGTACATGACAGTCTGTCATATGGCTATTGTCCTTGACCTAAATTTCACGGTCTAGTGAATATGTTAAGTTTTTGTGATTAGGTCATTTTCTCAGTAACTATAAGTGGCAGGTCAATGATATTTGGTATATAGGTTGGTCTTAGGCAGTACATGACCTCAATTTCACAGTCTAGTGAGCATGTTAAGTTTTTGTGATTAGGTTATTTTCTCAGTAACTATAAGTGGTAGGTCAATGATATTTGGTATATAGGTTGGTCTTAGGTAGTACATAACAGTCTGTTGTATGGCTTTTGTCCTTGACCTTAATTTCACAGTCTAGTAAGCATGTTAAGTTTTTGTGATTAGGTCATTTTCTCAGTAACTATAAGTGGTAGGTCAATGATATTTGGTATATAAGTTGGTCTTGCGTAGCACATGACAGTCTGCTATATGGTTTTTGTCTGTGACCTCAATTTCACGGTCCAGTAATCATGTTAAGTTTCCCAGTATCTTTTAATGTAAGGTCAATAATATTTGGTATTTGGGTTTGTCTTAAATGGAACATGACAGCCTGCTGTTTGGCTTTAGCCCTTGACCTCATTTTCACGGTCTAATGAACATGCTTGGTTTTTCAGTATCTATCAGTGGTCACTGATATTTATACCCCGCTCCGAAGGAGAGGGGGGTATACTGTTTTACCCTTGTCCGTCTGTCTTTCCGTCTGTCTGTCCGTCTGTCCGTCCGTCCGTCCGTCCATCCGTCTGTCCGTCTGTCTGTCCGTCTGTCCGTCCAGAACATCTTTCGTCAAGGATTTCTCAGCTTGTGTATGTAGTAATGATTTGATATTTGGTCTGAAGCTTAAGTATGATGAGGTGTACCATGTCTCCCCTTTTCAAGCCTGTCACTTATCTACTTCCTGTTTGACTTCATCAATTTTTCCCATTATACCAGTATATTCAAAATTTTTGGTCCATACATGTTTTGTGTCCACACTTGAACTGTGTCCACACCTGTATTGTATCCGCACACACTTAAATTTGCACTTTCCATATTGATTCAGTGTTCAATGAGCGAGGGTATAACTGGCTGCCATTCGGCGACAGCTCTTGTTTTTTTTGGTGATTCATGACAATCTGCTCTATTGCCTTTGTCACTTAATTACCCTAATTTCACAGTCTAGCGAATATGTTTAGTTTCTGATTTAGTCAGTTTGAGAATTCACATCAATTTTGCGACCATGAAGGGACGGGCGAGACATCAATTTGGGTCCACACTTGTTTCAAAATTTTTTTATAATTTACATGTCAAAAAAAAATATTATCTCCAGGTCAAGGTCATTCATTTGAAGTTCCCACCCTAACACCTAATCACTAGCTTCTAGAGCAAGGTCAAAGTTATAAAAAAAATTACCTTCAGGACAAGGACAAAATGTCTCAATGTCTACAAATATGGTACCTATCATAAGGAAGTAGCATATCAAATATGAACATCGTAGCTTTAAAAGATCTCTATTGAAGAAGCAAGGTTAAACTTTTTTGAAGATGCAAATGACATGACAGTATGACAATAGCTCTCCGTCACTGCAAGCTAAAAATGATGAAGTTCAACAATTTAAATTTATTTTTAAAGAATATAAAAAGGGGCTATACCAAGTGCAGCATGATATGACGCAACATGTCAACCATTGAAATTTGAACAAGTGTAATTTAAAGTGAATGTGAACATATTAATAAAGGGCTACGCTGAGTGCAGCATGATAGGATCGCAGCATATCGAACACTGAAACTTGAACAAGTGAATTTCAAAATGAATGAGGACACAGTAAAGAGCTTGATACAGTAATTAAATAAATTAAATGTTCAATAAAGAACTAGACCCAGTAATTAGCTGCAAACTAAGGCAAATATAAAAATTAGCATGAATGATTCCTTATATAGATTGGAAATGGTAAGAGGTATGTCAAATTGGTCAATGGTCAACATACTACTTTAACAAGAGGAATAATGATAAGAGGAATCCGAAGAAACGAACCCATTAAAATCAAACAAAAAAATAAAAGATTTTACATATTTTGAAAATTGCAATTTCGGCCCCTTTGACCCCTTTTAGCTCGAATAGTAAGAGCTGTGCCAAATCCGTTGACAAAATGCCAAAGCTTATATCAAGAGGAATCCAAAGAAAAAAATCCCATCAAATTCTGATGAAAAATAAAAATTTCTAATATTTTCAAAAAATACAATTTTGGCCCCTTTCTCCCCTTGTAGCTCGGAAATGGTAGGAGCTACTCGAAATCCGTTGGCATATCCTAAAAACTTGTATCATGAAGAATCCAATGAAAAAATCCCATCGCAATCCGATGAAAAATAAAGATTTCACATATTTTGAAAAATTGCAATTTTGGCCTCTTTGACCCCTTGTAGCTCGGAAACGGTAAAAGCTATGTGAAATCTGTTGTCACATCTCTGAAGGCTTATATCAAGAGGAATCCGAAGAAAAAAATCCTGTCGAAATCTGATGAAACATAAAGATTTACATTTTTCTAAAAATTGCAATTTTGGCCTCTTCGACCCGTTGTAGCTCAAAAACGTAAGAGCTACCCCTAATCCGTTGACATATTCCTGAAAGCTTACATCAAGAGGAATCCAAAGAAAAAAATCTCATCAAAATCCGATGCAAAATAAAGATTTCACATATCATTTAGAGAAATTGCAATTTTGACCCCTTTGAAACCTTGTAGCTCAGAAACCATAAGAGCTACACAAAATACTACTGAAAGCTTTTATCAAGAGGAATCAAAAGAAAAAAATCCCATTGAAATCCGATGAAAAATAAAAATTTTATGTAATCTGCATGTTTGCAATTTTGGCCCCGTTTGGGTCATCATAACTCGGGAAGGAAACAAGTTATCAAAAATCTGATTATGTAGCGCCATGTTTATTTTTCTCAAAGAATCCATTGCAAAAAACGGCATCAAAATCGGACTAAAAAAATATAAAAAATGAATTTTTTTCGCCCCCTTTGAACACCATTTATCTCATGAACGGTACATTCGACGTGAAATCCATTGACATACTACTGATTGGAAATTACCTCAGGAGCACACTGAAAGAAACCCATCAAAATCAAATAATTAAAAAAAAATTCTACAGCTAAATATGTGAAAACACCTAATTTTGCCCTTTTTGGTCCCTATTTTGAAAACGGGAGGGGCCATAATGACCAAAACCAATCTACACCTTCCTTTTGTGCCAAGGAACATTGTGATAAAATTTCATAAGGATTGGTCTATTTGAACTTGAGTTATTGGCCAAAATCAAAAGTGTCTACAGACAATGACGCCGACGACGATAACAACTACAACGACGACAGCGTAATACCATTATACGACTACAAAATTTTTGCGGTCATATAAAAAGCCTGTCACAGTAATAAGATAGAGGCAATAAGGAGCTTGGTACAGTAATTGGTTTTCTCTAATATCTAGCGAATTTAAACACTTCCTGATAGATTGGTTATGGCAATAATAATCAATATGTTTGGAAATTTGATCTTAGTTGGCGATTGGTCAATCATGGAAATGTTTCGTGTCAGTTTCTAGAAATAGTGCAACTGGATGTTCGAAAGTGTTTAAAGTTCGAGGTTTACTGAGAACTTAAAATGTGAAAATTAAACTATCGAGATGTGAGAAATATTGTAATAAACTGGAAAACAGTGTTATGTTTCTCTAATTCAATAGTGTCTAATTCCTACTGAATTTATTCAAAGTAGAGCGATCTCCGTAGTCTCCAGTCTCAAATATTCCGCCATTTTGTTGTTATCATTGTTGCTATGTGAATTATTATCCCATTCATTGAAAGGGATGTTGAGTATACCATTTTTGATTAAAATGTCATATTATCAATAATTTGAGTTATCTTAGACATAAAAAAAGCAAAATCCATTTCGCTGGACAATAATTCAGGTGTTAATTTCGTCAACATCCGGTTGCACTATTTCTAGAAACTGACACGAGACATTTACATGATTGACCAATCACCAACTGAGATCAAATTTACACACATGTTGATTATTATTTCGATAACTAATCTATCAGGAGGTGTTTAAATTTGTTAGAAATTAGAGAATATTTTGAAAAATTCCAACTTATCCCTTTTACCCCTTATAGCATGGATAAGGTCAGAGTCCCCCAAAATCTGTTACATATTTGCAAATGCTTACCAGATTGGGAATCCTAAGAACAAAATCCCATCGAAATCCGCTGAAAAATAAAAATATAGGTTTGCAATTTTTACCCTGTTGGGCCCTTCACAGCTTGAAAACCAAAGGGGCACAGAAAATTGATATCAAGTGTGGATTCAAACTTATATGTTAACTTGACACAGTAATTTGCTAAACACATTGATTTCAAGTTACAATAAGTGACATTTGTCCCATTTGGCCATTTATATCTTGGAAACGTTATGAGCTATGTCAAAACCATACAGATAGTTCTGAAAGGTATTTTCGGAAGTGTTGCAGGATGCAACAGCTTCCCTTGTCATGAAAATATTCAATGAACAGTACTAAGAAATCAAATCGTACTCACAATTGTCAGGTTGTGAAGCGGTAGAAAAAAGTTCCAGTGCTTTCACAATAATTTGACCGCTGTGGAAATTAACGAACACGTGCTTGGAGAATGATACATTGTCCACTTTTATCTATCGCATGACCACCATATCACGTGATTAACACTCTAACTGTGTGAATACGTTGTGAATTTAGTGTAGAAATTGTAGCTGTGAAGTATAGAAGAAGACGAACATTTCAATACAAAAGATGATTCAATATTGACGTTTTTTAACACGACTGCAATGCGATCTCAGGAAATGGAAAATTAACGAGCACGTGCTTGGTATGAATTATATCTATCACATGACCACCATAGTCATGTGAAATAAATATTTAGTTGACCAAGATGGCGGTCGTCTGCATACGAAAAGTCGTATCATCATTTTTAGTTCGCCTCAACGTAGTTGAGGGGGACTATTGGAGTACCCCCAGCGTGTCCTCGTCAGCGTCCTCGTCCACATTTGGGTATATATCTTAGTAACTATGCAGTGTAGGGTCATCAAACTTTGCATGCAGGTGCATCTTGGGTTAACTCACAGCCTCCAAGAAAATAAGGTCTCTCTGACCTATATTTTCCGCTTGAGTGGCTTGCATTCAAATTTACATTTTAGTTTATATCTCAGTTACTATACATAGTACAATAATCTAACTGTGCATGTGCATGCATCTCTGGTGGTAGGTCAGCATCCAGGCAAAATAAGGTCACTTTGACCTATATTTTCCGCTTGAGTGGCTTACATTCAAGTTTACGTCCAAGTTCAGATCTCAGTCACATTCAAGTTTACGTCCGAGTTCAGATCTCAGTCACTGTACATGGTTAGATCATCTAACCTTGCATGTGCATGCATATCTGATGGTAGGTCAGAATCCAGGCAAAATAAGGTCACTTTGACCTATATTTTCCGCTTGAGTGACTTACATTCAAGTTTACGTCCGAGTTCAGATCTCAGTCACTGTACATGATAGGATCATCTAACCTTGCATGTGCATGCATATCTGATTGTAGGTCAGCATCCAGGCAAAATTACGTCACTTTGACCTATATTTTCCGCTTGAGTGACTTACATTCAAGTTTATGGCCGAGTTGATATCTCAGTCACTGTACATGGTAGGATTATCTAACCTTGCATGTGCATGCATCTCTGATGGTAGTTCAGCATCCAGGCAAAACAGGTCACTTTGACCTATATTTTCCGCTTGAGTGACTCACATTCAAGTTTACGTCCGAGATCTAAGTAACTGTATTTGGTAGGATCATCTAACCTTGCATGTGCATGCATCTCTGATTGTAGGCCAGCATCCAGGCAAAATTAAGTCACTTTGACCTATATTTTCCGCTTGAGTGCCTTACATTCAAGTTTATGTCCGAGTTGATATCTCAGTCACTGTACATGGTAGGATCATCTAAACTTGCATGTGCATGCATCTCTGATGGTAGGTCAGCAACCAGGCAAAATTAGGTCACTCTGACCTATATTTTCCGCTTGAGTGACTTACATTCAAGTTTACGTCCGAGTTCAGATCTCAGTCACTGTACATTTTAGGATCATCTAACCTTGCATGTGCATGCATCTCTGGTGGTAGGTCAGCATCCAGGCAAAATTAGGTCACTTTGACCTATATTTTCCGCTTGAGTGACTCACATTCAAGTTTACGTCCGAGTTGATATTTCGGTCACTGTACATGGTATGATCATCTAACCTTGCACGTGCATGCATCTCTGATGGTAGGTCAGCATCCAGGCAAAACTTGGTCACTTTGACCTCCACTTTCCGCTTGAGTGACTTACATTCAAGTTCATGTCAGGGATCAGATCTCATGTATTGTACATGGTAAGATCATCTTGCATGTGCATGTGCATGCATCTGTGATGGTAGCTCAGCATCTAGACAAAATTAGGTCACTTAAACCTACATTTTACTCATGAATGACTTACATTAACGTATACATCCAAGTTCATGGCTCAGTAACTGTACATTGTTGGTTCAGGTAACCTTGCTAATGCACGCAATTTTGATAGTATGTCGGCATCCAGGCAAAATTTGGTTGCTGCGACAAAGTGCCACAACGAGGCGATCTTTGTAATCGTTGATTACCTATATTTGCGTAATATGAGTATACGCAGTATTAATATACTGATTGTCAGATGTAGAGGTCGTTTATGTGATTAGTTGACTTGGCATTTGACATCTACTTTGAGCCAAAAGAGGAGGATAACCTTCATTCGGTTCGGCAAGATACGTATCTGTCTACGAGAACGAGACATCCTAAAATGTTTTTTGTTTAGACTTGATTCAGTGTTCTCGTTAAAATAAATCGTCTGCCGCGAGGCCTGTCCCTTTTTCGTGATGCCAGTGCCCTTTTCAACATGTTTACCTTTTTGTTGTGGCGCAAGTGTCGTTTTGCTCGAATTTTATGTGCAAAAGATTTTGTCAAATTGAAAAGTACCGTACGTGTCTGCTTATTGATTTTATGTCAATCAAACAAGGTGGTTCTGTGACAGGTAACGAGTAGATTTGACTAATCAATTAGGGTCTATTTGGACAGTCATTTGTGTTGTTTATTTTGCAATCACTCAACATTAACAATGACTTGCAACCATCAACTACAATGTACCTCTCTTGTATAATTCTCCATTTTATTGATAATGGCTGTAAGATTTGTATGTTTACCCTGAAATACCCCAATTTAACGGAATATCTTGCAAATTATCTGAAATAATATCTGGATATTTTCATTTTTTACTTTTTGTTTTGTTGAACTTTGTTTATCTATTGAATACCTATAGAGCCCACTCTCTATTAAATTCCAAACTTGACTTGTTGTTCAGACCTACGTTTCTAACATTTTCTGGTTGAATGTTATCCGTTTCCTTAGGTGTTTCTTGTCCCCAGATATGTCTCTATAGTGTGTCTGATATATGCAGTTGCACCAAAGTTAATTGGAAAAAAGGGAGCAATTTCCTTCTTGGAAACCTTTTCAAAGAAACTTGAGGCAATCTGGACTAAACTTGATCAAAATGGGTCTGTTTAAAAATTGTCTATCAGATTTGTTAAAAAAATGTATGATATTATTTGACCTTGTCGGAACCAAACATTGACACAACAGTCCTTTGATGGATCTAGTTAAAACTATCCTTCAGGTCTATGTCCTATCCAGGAGTTCCATCAGCAGGGAACCTACATTTTAGTTTGATATTGGGCGGTATTTTAACTCTCAAACCGAATGTGGCCATAATGGTCCTTTTGTATGTCTTTATAAAAATTGTGTCCTGCAGGTCAGAATCCTACTCAAAGATGGCTGCCAGCGGGAATTATTTGTTTAACATTAAACCCTGTAGGAAAATATACATTCTAAAGTCATTACGTGACAACGGCAGTAGAATACCGAAGGAACAAAGCACAAGATTACATAAATCAAAGTCCAGAGACTAGGCAAAAGCAAGAACACAAGAAGACAGAAGACCAAAGACACTACATGCCCACAAAACACACAAACACTACATATACAACACAAAAAAGTAGTAGTTAGAACCAAATTTAGTTACAATGGTCTTTGAATAAGCTCCTTACAAAATTGCACGACGACTGTGGGTCATATCCCAAATGACTATCAATTAGGAAAAATATAAAGCACCTAGATTCACAAGGAGCATTATGTGCTCTTGGAAGCTTTATGTCAGATTAACATGGCAGATTTTCTAAAAATAACACGACTTAATTTGTCTTCACATGAGTGAGTGGTTTTGAATGAAAAACTGAGTTACAATTTTTTATCTGAACAACCAAAATGAATTATTGGTCATCGCATAATAGCAGACTCTTTCTAAATAATGCCACAACACATACAAAAGGGAATTTGTATAGTTTTATGATTGGTCCCACTCTCATTTATT